>JAIUZE010002707.1:0-68848 GCA_022085475.1 Heliosperma pusillum | reverse complement strand
AAATTCGTGTTGATAAGAGTAGTTCTAAATAGAGATTTGTATGAACTATGGCTTCTATACTTCTCACATTTAGCAAGTGTACTGTAGGTTCGTTCCTACTCCTATTTAGTGTGGTACAGATTATTCAACAACTTCAGAGAGCTATAAATATTAGTAATAGTTAGTAAAATGATGACACTATAATAAGGCAAGCATTCTTGGACACATAGCCATGATCAAAGTTCAAGATGCTTTTACATACACTAAGATTTGATATTAAGAGATAAAAAAAGGCAGAAATCACATACTGCAAATAGGATCAACATCATAGTATACAGCCAAGAGAAGACAACACGTCTATCTTGAAACAGAAACAAAGGAGAAAGTCAAACTAGCACCAAACCATACATTCAACAGCTCCCAAAATTAACTCCACTGGCTCATTCTTAATTGTAGTGAGATTAACAAATTCATACTTTAGACGGCAAGCATCATAAAAAATATTGAAAAACGCCATTACATATACTCACCACTTAAGGTTCAAGAATTGAGTCAACATTTTCTCAACTATGTCATTCCAATGTTATATACAGTTGGAGGTTCCTACAATCAATGATAAGAGTAGCATTAGAGCAAACAAATGCGTAACAATAAGGAGGCTTATAGAAAGACAAGATTGATAAGCAAAACGTATTTGGATATAAACCTCATTCTGTCATCGTTACAAGACTTATAACTTCATTAGGCATCACCAACTACATGCATAATGTCATTAACAATGTTTCAATCAGAATTCAAGCATATAATAGCGCACTTATAACTTCATTAGCCAAGCAAGACATGTACTTCTTCCTTGTAAGGTTCAACAAGTATCTTTAAGAACTGATTCTCATTTTTAAAGATGACAGTATAAAAGTTGTAATCTAACAAACCCTTCTCCTTCAAAATTAACAAAACACGACATCTAGGCCCTATAAGTAAACAAGGTGGAATGTGAAGCTAAGTAATCTGATTCGTAACCAAGCTCAGTCATCAAAAACCCCAACTTTTTCTTAATATTTTGTTCAGATGTTAGGAAAGCATTAGGACTTCTTCTCATTTATTCAAAACATCATATTTAGTCCATCCAAAGCTTCTCAACACTTGTTTGACTCAATACATTTCTTACTAAAGCAAGACAACAAATAAATGCCATACAAAAACATTCCAGAAGTTCGAGGAATCCGCATTTCCTCTTCAACCCGAACCAACACATTTCGGAAAAACTCGGGCTTCCTTAAAAAACATGCAGGTTGTTGAAGATTGTTATTCCGAATAACATCAATATCGACACCATACCCATTATTCAACAACCCCCAATTTCAAGATGTCATCAAAGACTAGCTACCAAGCTAATCACAAACAACATTAATGTAACAGAAATTAACCCACACAAACCAACTAATCAAAATTGAAAACCCCCAATTTAACCTAACGATAACCCTAACTTAAACAATTCTAAATTTACATTTAATTCATACTAACGAATCAATTACGACACAAAAGTGTATGAAAACAACCATATAACCCTATTAAAACAACTTACAACAAACAAAATTAAGCAAAAATCATACCCATATCAAATTAGGAATGAGATAAGTAGAAGAGAGAGAAAGAAGATAATAAGACGGCGTACTGGGGTCGGCGTCGAGTCGGAGACGGTGCGGCGATGGCTCGGCGGTGGGACAATGGTGTGGTGCGGTGTCGTTTGAATGAAAGGAAGGGAATAAAGGGAGTGTTCAATTTTTTTTCCAAGTTATAGAAATACAGAATGAATAAAATGAGGAGAGTCTATATGTCTGACTTATTATGCGGATGGGCACCGACCCACTTTACTTCGGTCGGTAATTTAAGTAAATCGGTCGGCAATTGTTGGGTTACCGACTGAAACTTTCAGTTTTGCGACCATAATTTTTTTCGGTCGGTAATTTTGCGACCACAAGTTTTTTACCGACTAAAATCAGTCGGTAATGGTTATTACCAACCGATTTTTAATCGGTCGCTATTTTCCAGTCGGTAAGGAGCGCTTTTCTTGTAGTGATCGTTTGTGATAATTATCTCCTAAATAATAAATATATCATCAAATAAATATCTACCAAAATATAAAATTTTGGTGTCTACACCTACTAGTGAGACTTCTGGGATGAAGTGCTTTAGTTGTGGCGGTATTGGCCACAAGAGGTTCAGTGTCCATCCGGGGGTGGAAGTGGGGGTTACTAACCCTCATATCAGAGGAGTTATTCTTAGAGCATCGCTAGTAACCGGCCTGCAGGTTCATGGAAGCGGCATGGGTATCAGGGTGGGACTGGCGATGGTTATAACCGCTACGGTGGTTATCAAAGACACAACAACAACAACAATGGGGAGAACCTGAGTTCAGCTTCGAAGACTGTGGCATCTGCAAGCATAGTGCAACGGAGCGGTCAGAAGAAAAGTGGTAAACTTTTCATGATGGACAACCAAGCGGCATAGGCGGATGCACATGTTGTTCCCAGTACCTTTCTTTTTAATAATATTCCTTCTTTTATATTATTCGATTTGGGGGCAGCCCATTCTTTCATTTCAAAAAGTCATGATGTATTGTTGGGATTGAGAGGTAGTGAATCTCTAAATGATGAGGTATTTATACCTTCTGGGGAGTCTGTATCATGTAATAAGTTGTTTAGAGTGGTGTCTATGGTGTGGGGGAAGTGGACTTCCCTGTTGACTTGTTTGAATTCTTGTTAAATGGATTTGAGGTCATTGTCGGGATGGACTGGTTGGGTAGATATTAAGCTAATACAGATTGTCATCTGAAGAAGGTGTCATTAAGGGTTCCGAAAGGAGTTAGGGTGTCGTAGTGAAGCCTAAGGTGAAGCTAATAACAGCTATCACATTGAAAACCTACCTGAGGAAGGGCTACCCTATGACCTTATTTCATGTGAGAGACACCAGAGTTGAGGAGCCGACAGCAGACTAGATCAAAGTGGTGAGGGAGTTCGATGATGTTTTTCCGGATAAGATACCGGGATTACCTTCGAAGAGAGATGTTGCACTGAAACTATTCAGAAAAGACAACTAAACAATGACAAATTGAGCTAAGATTAAGACACTTGCAATTACTCTGTTTCTGTTTGAATTGATTGTTAAAGAACAAGGATAGGACCTTAACCAAAGCACAAAGCCAATGGTTGAGGGTTGAACCTTGATCCCAGCACACAGCTAAGGACCCAAGCTCACTTCCAAGCACACAGCAAAGGAAGTTGTCTCAAGCACACAGCCAAGAGATGCAACAGAAACAAGGTTTCAGTTTTATATTTTACTTCAAATCTGTCTTTCATTCATTAGGAAATGGCCTTATATAGGCAAGGAGATTACATCCTACTCGTTCAATACATCCTAGGGCCACAATTGGCTTGCAAAAGAAACAGAAATAACAGCTACATTGTTCAGAATTAAAGCAATAAAGTAGAAAAGCAGTCTAATGAGACAATCTGCCTTAATGGGGTTGTTTAGGTTGAAACTGGTGGAGGAGTGGACTTCCAGGCTTGAATCTTGAGCTCAACTGAAGTTGGATGAATGCCAAAGGGTCTGCTAAAAGATCCTCGAGCTTGTTTGTTCAAAATAGGAAAGTTTGATAGTGACATTTAAACTACTGCAAAAGGCTGAATTTCTGGACAGTTTGTAGTTGTCCCTAAGCTAACTTTTTGTGTGTTTGTTTCTGGGGGGGGAAGTCCTGGGGAAAGTTGTAGAGGACCTTCCCAAGACATAGGTTTGAGGGTTGGTTAGGCTTGTTTGATTGTGTGGGGCCCCATGGACCTTGTTTAGAAAGGCTGTGATAGGCTGTTTTTGGCTGGGGGCTGTTTTTGTTGTGTTGGGTTTGTTGGGCTGTTGGCTGAGCTTTGTTGTGGCCTAGTCTTGGGAAGTGGATGGCTAGGCTTTGTTCTGGTTGTGGTGGTGTTGTCTTAGCAGGCTTGAAGTGGTTGTGGCTTGGACTGAATAGAACATTGTCATAGCTGGTCATGGTGTTGTCTGAATGTAGGTTGTTGTTTTGATGTTGAGTCTTGTCTTGAGTTTGTGTCTTGTCTTGAGCTCGTGTCATGGCTCGTGTCTTGGCTTGGTCACATACTCCCGTTGCAACCTCCTTTTCTTGAAAAGGATTTGCCCTCAAATCTTCCTCACCTTCATCATCTGATTCACCATGGTAAGGACTCAGGTCTCCAACATTGAAAGTACCATGTACACCATAGCTTCCTGGTAGATCCACCTTGTAAGCATTGGTGCCTATCTTCTCCAATATCTCAAATGGTCCATCAGCTCTTGGCATGAGCTTGTTTCTCCTCTTGTCTGGAAATCTCTCTTTTCTTAAATGCAACCATACAAGATCCCCTGCCTTGAATTCCCTTGCTTTCTTAGGCCCCTTGGACCTAGCTTTGTACAACTCATTGGACCTTTCAATCTGCTTCTTGACTTGCTCATGAATCTGTATCATTTGCTCAACTCTTTTCTTTGCATCATAGCTTGCCTTGTTTCCTTTGACTGGTGCTAGGTCTGTAGGCATGAGAGGATTAGTGCCATAAACTGTTTCAAAAGGACTTTTACCTGTGCTGCTGGAGGGAGCTCTGTTGAAGGCAAACTCAGCTTGTGCTAGCTTGAGGTCCCAATCTTTCAATGACTTAGAAACAATGCTCCTTAAGATCTTCCCTAGTGTTCTGTTAGTGACTTCTGTCTGCCCATCAGTTTGGGGATGGTGAGAAGTACTAAACAATAACCTGGTCTTCAACAGCTTCCACAAGGTTCTCCAGAAATGGCTCATGAACTTTGTGTCTCTATCTGAGACAATGCTTCTAGGGACCCCATGTAACTTGACAACTTCCCTAAAGTATAGTTCAGCCACCCCCAATGCATCCTCAGTCTTCTTACAAGCAATGAAATGTGCCATCTTGCTGAATCTATCTACAACCACCATGATTGAATCCTTTCCCCTTTGAGTTCTAGGTAAGGCTACAATAAAGTCCATACTGAGGTCTTCCCATGGCTTGTTGGGTACTGGAAGTGGTGTGTAAGGGCCTGCTTGAAAGTGTGCCTTGGCTAGTTGACAAGATCTGCATCTCTTGAGGGCATCTTGCACATCACTGAGCATCTTAGGCCAATAGAACTGATCTTGTAAGATGTCATAGGTCTTCTGTACCCCAAAGTGACCAGCAAGGCCATTGGAGTGAACCTCTTTGACCAGTAGTCCCCTATAAGGTCCCTTAGGCACACACAGTTTGTTTCCATAGAATAAGTATCCTTCTTGAGCTGTGTACTTGCTCCCTTTCTTGACTTGCCCTTCTTGGTGTACCTCCCATTCATGCTTGAAGTCTGGGTCCTCTTGATAGAGCTCTTTCATAAATTCAAACCCCAACACCCTTTGCTCCATGAAGGTCAACATTACAGACCTTCTAGACAATGCATCAGCTACAACATTGTTCTTACCTTCTATGTACTTGCTGGAGAATGAGAAGGATTGCAAGAACTCTACCCATTTGGCATGCCTGGGGTTGAGTTTGTGTTGTCCATTGATGTATTTGAGAGCCTCATGATCAGAATGAAGCACAAAAGGCTTAGGCTTCAAGTAGTGTCCCCAATGATTCAATGCCCTCACAATGGCATAGAATTCCTTGTCATATGTGGAATAGTTAAGCTTGGCCCCATTTAGCTTCTCACTAAAGTATGCCACAGGTTTCTTTTCTTGAGTAAGCACAGCTCCTATGCCAAGACCACTGGCATCACACTCTACCTCAAAGAGTTTGTTAAAGTCTGGTAGAACCAATATTGGAGACTTGCACAATAGCTCTTTGATCAGATTGAAGGACCTTTCAGCCTTCTCATTCCACTTGAACTCTCCCTTCTTCATGCACTCAGTAATAGGGGCCATGATTGAACTAAACCCTTGTATGAACCTCCTATAGAAAGATGCCAACCCATGGAAACTTCTTACATCAGTAACAGTTTGGGGAATGGGCCATTCCTTGATTGCTTGCACTTTCTCAGGATCAACTGCTACCCCTTTCTTAGAGATGATGAACCCAAGGAAGTAAACCTCAGGCTGCATGAAGGTGCACTTCTCTAGCTTGCCATACAACTTGTTTTCTCTTAGGACCTCAAACAACAACTTCAGATGTTGCAAATGTTCTCCCTTAGTTGAACTGTAAATAAGAATATCATCAAAGTACACCACTACACACTTGCCTAAGTAAGGCCTTAGGACCTCTGTCATCAACCTCATGAAGGTGCTAGGGGCATTAGACAACCCAAAAGGCATCACCAGCCATTCATAGAGCCCATGTTTAGTCTTGAAAGCTGTCTTCCATTCATCCCCTGCTCTTATCCTCACTTGGTGGTAGCCCTGCCTCAGATCAATCTTAGTGAACACTTGAGCCCCACTTAGCTCATCCAGAATATCATTAAGTCTAGGTATGGGAAACCTATACTTGATGGTAATGTTGTTGATGGCCCTACTATCAATACACATACGCCAAGTCCCATCCTTCTTTGGCACAAGCAAGGCTGGTACAGCACAAGGACTGAGGGACTCTCTGACATAGCCCTTGTTGAGTAGTTCACCTACTTGAAGTTGGAGCTCTTGTGTAGCCTTAGGGTCACTCCTGTAGGCTGGCTTGTTGGGTAAGATAGCTCCAGGCACTAGGTCAATGTGGTGCTCTATCCCTCTAAGTGGTGGCAGTCCACTAGGAAGCTCAGTAGGGAAGACATCACCATAACTTTCTAGGATAGATTTGACCTCTTCAGGGATATCAATGATACTCATCCCAGTCTCCTTGACTAGCAATATGTATACAGGTTGTAGCTCACTTAGCTCTTGTGCTATTTCTGATTCACTTATCAACATGACTTCTTTGGAAGCCTCACTCATGGGGTTTGGGTTGATCTTTAAAGCAGGTGGTAAAGGTGCTAGGGTGATCTTCTTCTTCCCATACTTGAAGGTGTAGGTGTTGTCTCTCCCATGGTGTATGGCATCTCTATCAAACTCCCATGGTCTCCCAAGCAGAAGGTGACATGCATCCATAGGTAGAACATCACAAAGACTCTCATCCACATACCCTTTACCAATTGAGAAAGGTATAACACATTGTTTATCCACCTTGATTTCAGCCCCTTTGTTTAGCCATCTGAGTTTGTAAGGTAGGGGGTGGTCTTTGGTGGGTAGAGCTAGCTTGTCTATCAGTGTTTTGGAGGCCACATTAGTGCAGCTTCCCCCATCAATAATGAGGTTACATACTCTACCCTTGATGGTACATCTGGTCCTAAAGATCTGGTGTCTTTGGTCCTCTTCCAAAGGTTGTGGTTGAGTATGCATTACCCTCCATGTTACCAAACTTAACCCTGCATCAGGCTCTATCAACTCCTCACTAGCCTCTACCTCAGGCTCTTCCATCTCTTCATCACAGACCAACACTTCATCATCTCCCCAATGGATTACTTCTAGGGTACTCAGAGCCCTTTTAGATGGACATTCTCTAGCAAAATGTCCATACCCTTGACATTGAAAACACTTTTTGAGAGGGGTAGTCTTCCTTTGGCCTGCCTCAACAGCCTTGCCTTTATCAAGGTTGAAAGGAGTCTTAACAGGAACCACAGGTTCTCCTATCTTAACTCCTACAAAAGGTTTGAAGGTGGGGGTTCTGGAGGGTGTCTTAGAAGCACTGGCCTTTCCTTTTCCCAATTTTTCTACCCTTAAAGACAAGTTGACAGCTTCCTCAAAGGAGTATATGTTTTGTAGCCTGACTTTGCTAGCTATCCTTTCATCCAACCCCTCTAAGAACCTTGCTATCTTTTGTTCAGATTTCTCAACAACCTCACATTGCAAAGTGAGTTGTTCAAAGTCTCTTAGGTAGGACTCTAAAGGTCTTTGGTCTTGCTTTAGGTGAGTAAGCTTAATGAACATGTCTTGAGTGTAGTCCCTAGAGACAAACTTAGCTCTCATTTTCTTTTTCAGTTTGAGCCATGACTTTACAGGTTCTTTCCCTTCTCTAACCCTCAAGGTTTTCATGTTTTCATACCAAAGTGAGGCATAGCCTTTTAGTTTCATGATAGCAACCTTAAAAGCCTTTCTATCAGTGTATCCTTTAAACTCAAGACTCTTTCTACAGACCTTAGCCAATCTAAGAAATCATCAGGGTTCAAGCTACCTAGAAAGTCAGGAATCTCTACCTTGATATCTTTGTCTTGGTGTCTGAGAAGATTGTGATCTGAGCCATCTGAATCTGACATTTCAAACTGATCTACAGGTTGTCTCCTCCTTACTCCACCTTGTGGGAAAGGTGCTCCTCTTCCTCGACCTCTGCCTCCCCTTGTATCATTGTTCTGTTGGCCCTCAAGGAGTTCATTGACAGATCTAGAGACCTCCATTACAGTTCTGACAAGATCTTGAACTGTGTTTTCAATACCTGTGATTCTCTCTTCACTCATGGTTGTATTTTGTATTTTTAATGTAGTTAGGTAGATGAACTCACAAACCAAAGCTCTGATAACCAATTTGCACTGAAACTATTCAGAAAAGACAACTAAACAATGACAAATTGAGCTAAGATTAAGACACTTGCAATTACTCTGTTTCTGTTTGAATTGATTGTTAAAGAACAAGGATAGAACCTTAACCAAAGCACAAAGCCAATGATTGAGGGTTGAACTTGATCCCAGCACACAGCTAAGGACCCAAGCTCACTTCCAAGCACACAGCAAAGGAAGTTGTCTCAAGCACACAGCCAAGAGATGTAACAGAAACAAGGTTTCAGTTTTATGTTTTACTTCAAATCTGTCTTTCATTCATTAGGAAATGGCCTTATATAGGCAAGGAGATTACATCCTACTCGTTCAATACATCCTAGGGCCACAATTGGCTTGCAAAAGAAACAGAAATAACAGCTACATTGTTCAGAATTAAAGCAATAAAGTAGAAAAGCAGTCTAATGAGACAATCTGCCTTAATGGGGTTGTTTAGGTTGAAACTGGTGGAGGAGTGGACTTCCAGGCTTGAATCTTGAGCTCAACTGAAGTTGGATGAATGCCAAAGGGTCTGCTAAAAGATCCTCGAGCTTGTTTGTTCAAAATAGGAAAGTTTGATAGTGACATTTAAACTACTGCAAAAGGCTGAATTCCTGGACAGTTTGTAGTTGTCCCTAAGCTAACTTTTTGTGTGTTTGTTTCTGGGGGGGGAAGTCCTGGGGAAAGTTGTAGAGGACCTTCCCAAGACATAGGTTTGAGGGTTGGTTAGGCTTGTTTGATTGTGTGGGGCCCCATGGACCTTGTTTAGAAAGGCTGTGATAGGCTGTTTTTGGCTGGGGGCTGTTTTTGTTGTGTTGGGTTTGTTGGGCTGTTGGCTGAGCTTTGTTGTGGCCTAGTCTTGGGAAGTGGATGGCTAGGCTTTGTTCTGGTTGTGGTGGTGTTGTCTTAGCAGGCTTGAAGTGGTTGTGGCTTGGACTGAATAGAACATTGTCATAGCTGGTCATGGTGTTGTCTGAATGTAGGTTGTTGTTTTGATGTTGAGTCTTGTCTTGAGTTTGTGTCTTGTCTTGAGCTCGTGTCATGGCTCGTGTCTTGGCTTGGTCACATACTCCCGTTGCAGATGTGGATTTGAGGTTAGAGCTGAAGCCGGGTACGAGACCAATTTCTAAGGCCCCGTATCACATGAGACCAAAGGAGCTTCGGGATTTGAAGAAGCAGCTAAATGAGTTACTGGACAAGGGATACATTAGACCTAGTGTATCGCAGTGGGGTGCGCCATTTCTATTTGTGAAGAAGAAGGATGGTAGCTTACGGTTATGCATTGATTACCATGAGCTAAACCATGTGACGGTGAAGAATAGGTATCCATTACCCAGAAATCAACGATTGATGATCTATTTGACTAGTTGAGTGGAGCTGGGGTATTTTCGAAGATATATTTGAGGTCACGGTATCATCAGTTGAGAATAAAGGATGGTGACATTCCGAACACAGCGTTTCGTTCCAGGTATGGGCATTATGAGTATGTGGTGTTGCCGTTCGGGTTGACAAATGCACCAGCGGTATTCATGGATCTTATGAATCGGATCTTCATTCTGTATTTGGACATGTTCGTGGTGGTATTCATCGATGACATCTTGGTCTATTCTAAGACTAAGGAGAAGCATTCAAAGCATTTAAGGATCGTGCTGCAGACCTTAAGAGATATAACCAGTTGTATGCCAAGTTGTCCAAATGTGAATTTTGGTTAGAGAAGGTGGCTTTCTTGGGACATGTGATATCGAAGAAAGGAGTAATGATGGATCCGACTAAGATTTAGGTGGTGTGTAACTAGGAGGCACCAAATAATGTAGATTAGGTGAGAAGTTTTCTGGGTTTACCTGTGTATTATAGGAGATTCGTGAAAGACTTCTCGAAGATAGCTAGACCCATGACGGCGTTGATGAGGAAGGAGAACATGTTTTGTAAGGATGAAGGTTGTGATACGGCGTTCCAAACCTTAAAGGAGAGTCTGACCACAGCTCATGATTTGGCATTACCTGAGGGGAGCGAGAATTTTGAGGTGTATACGGATGCATCGAAGTTTGGCTTGGGGTGTGTGTTGATGCAGAATGGGAAGGTCATTGCTTATGCGTCGAGGCACTATTTATATGGTGCCAGTTTAAAGGTGTTTTCGGACCATTAGAGTCTGGAGTACATTTATTCCCAGAGGGAGCTGAATATGAGGCAGCGGCCGTTGATGAAACTGAATGGGGATTATGACATGGATATTATCTACCATGAAGGGAAGGCTAATGTAGTTGTTGATGCCTTGAGTCAGAAGAGTGTACATTCTTTGTGCACAACGATGTCTTTGATAAGGTTGAGGTATGAGGTGGCGAAGATGGGGATTTATGTTATTCGAAAGGAGGATGCTACTAGTAATTTAATGATTGAGCCTGGGTTATATGGTGATATTAGGAGCAAGCAGTGATAGGATCCGAAGATTCGGCTGTGGAAGAAGGGAGTAGAGGAGGGTACTACTCCTAGGTTTTCGATTCATGGTGATGTGATTTTGAGATTTGAGGGTTGATGTTGTGTAACGAGCGATCCAGAGTTGAAGAAGGTGATTTTGATTCAGGCTCATTGTACTCCTTATTCGGTTCATCCGAGTGGGGATAAGTTATACAAGGATCTGAAGAAGACTTTCTGGTGACCGGGAATGAAGAAAGAGGTAGCTGAATTTCTTGCGCGATGTTTGACAAGTCAGTTAGTCAAAGGGGAGCAAAGGAGACCGCAGGGTAAGATTCAGTCCTTAGAGGTGCCGGAGTGGAGATGGGAGTCTATATCCATGGACATTGTGGTGTGACTTTCGAGGTCGCAGAAGGGGAAAAACATGATTTGGGTGATCGTTGATCGGTTGACCAAGTTAACCCATATCATGCCTATGAAGGATAGTTGGAAAAATATTGAGCTCGCGTTGGCTTATAGGAATCATGTGGTAAAGCTACATGGGGTGCATAGTGATATAGTTTCTGATCGTGATGCAAGATTTATTTCTTAATTCTGGAAGGAATTGCAAGAGCTGATGGGAACAACATTGAAGATAGGTACAACATTTCATCCTGCGACGGATAGCCAGGCGGAGAGGACGATCAAGACCATAGAGGATATGTTGAGGGCTTGCGTGCTATGTTTTTGCGGCAGCTGGGAAGATAAGCTAGATTTGATAGAGTTCTCTTACAACAACAACTATCATTCTAGTATCAGGATGGCACCGTTCGAAGCTCTGAATGGGAGGAGATGCAGGAGTCCGGTTTGTTGGGATGATAGTTCTAAGGCAGTAGTTATTGGACCCTAAATGGTCCAGGATATTATCGGGCAAGTGAAAGTAATTCGCCAGAAGATGAAAGCAGCGTAGGATAGCCAAACGAGCTTTGCAGATCTTCATCATCGAATGTCCAGTTCCAGGTGGGTGACAAAGTCCTTTTGAAGGTGTCACCTATGCGTGGGGTGATGAGATTCGGGAAGATGGGCAAGCTGAGCCAAAAGTTCATAGGTCCCTATGATATTTTTGATCGGGTTGGAGAGGTGGCTTATTGTTAGGCCTTACCACCTGCTCTTGACCGGGTTTGTAATGTGTTTCACGTGTCTCAGCTGAGAAAGTATGTGAGTGACCCGTCTCATGTTCTTGAGGCTGAGACTATCGAGATTGATGGGGCACTCACCTATGTTGAGGTACCAAAGGAGATCTTGGACTGGAAGGTGCGATATACTAGAAATGGAACAAAGCTGATGAAAAGGTTATGGTTTAACCATAACGTGGAGGAAGCAACTTGGGAACCTGAAGCTGAAATGAGAGAGAAGTAGCCGCATCTGTTTGAAGAGGTATGTTTGGTTACGAGGGCGTAACCTTGTTGTTAAGAGATAGTTGCATATGTTGCAGCCATTAGTATATGTGTCATAGGTGATGTTGTTGGGGTTGTGTCCTTAGCATATGTGTTCTGTCATATGTTATGTGTAACGTTATGTGTTATGTATTATGTGTTATGTTGTGGTAGTGTTGTGTCAGTGTTGTGGTAATGTTGTGTCTTGTGTTGGTGGTTGGTAGGGGTATTAGTGTGGTAGGAGTATAAGTTGTGACTTCAAGGACGAAATTCGTTCTTAAGGAGGGAAAACTGCAATACTTCGTATTTCTATGTATTAGGGACTCGGCTGAGTATGGCTTACTCGACCGAGTGGGTTGTAACTCGGCCGAGTAGAGGCCTACTCGACCGAGTGGAGTTGGCTGATATTTAGAACAATGTTATTTTCTTGCATACTCGGCGAGTGATATCGGCACTCGACTGAGTAAGTCGTACTCGACCGAGTACATGTTGTACTCGACCGAGTACGACGGGGATTAAGTCGGACGTTTTATTAAGGGTTAATCAGAGGAATTAGTTTTCATAATTTAGTTACGCTTTCATAATTACAAACCCTAATCTCTCAAACTGTCCTAATTCCTGAAGAACTCCTTTGATCATCTCGTGTCGGATCTGATCTTTAATTTCACTATTTTGGGAAGGATTGTTATTGATTGTATGAATATTGATTGTTTAGGTGGGGACTTCATAGAGGAACGCTTTTGATTGCTTGTTTAGTTATTGCAGATTTTCAATAAAAAGGTAGGGTTTTCCCTACTCAGTAACTGTGTATATTAATCATTGTGATGAGATGAATTATTATGGAATTATATGGTTGTTGATATGTGATTGATGATGATGTTGATGGAGTTCGAGGTGGTGTTTGGAAATGTTATTATAGTTACTATGGTTACTGATTGAAAATTCCGTTGGGAGACGGATCACACCCCGAGTTTGTCCTCGTAGTTATCCCGCTACGTGGGGGATGTGCACATTAATGTTTCGGGTTTTCTCGCTGCGGTGAGAGGGTTTTTCGACGCTTGTGGCTGCGGTCCAGGATCAATTGGTGGTTTTTTTGTAGAACAGGGATGGTAACCTGAGTCTACTGAGGTGTCCGTTGTGGTGGCCCTCTGGTTTCTTTTTCCCTTGTACTTATCTTATACGTTGGTTGGTATATGCGAATACTGACCCCATTATTGTTTTACAAAACTGCTGTGATCCATTGGGGGATGGTGAGCAGGTGATCGTAGGTAACCGATAGAGGTTTGTTGGGATCGAGGATGGGATCATAGCGTCGTGTCGTAGATTCCGCCGAGTAGTTAGAGTCATATACATTGTTTAGTTTCTATTACTTTATCGTTTGTTGAATTTGGATTGTTGGTAAGATGGTATACCCTCTGTTTTGAGGACATGTATTAGAGTTAAACTATTTATTAAATAAAGTATTGTTTCTTTATTGCTTGTTTTGATATGTACTACCTCGGGCAACCGAGATGGTATCCCTTCCATATGCTTAGGAGGTCTTGTAAGGCACCTTGGTGTATGAGGGTGTTACAACTATAGGTAAAAAGGTGGTCGAAGACAAGCTGAAGCGGCACTGGGGTGATAATCGGAAAGAGCTTGTGAAGTGTCTTCAAAGGGGACGAGGACATTGACTTTCCAGACCCGCCTGTGCCAAGAGATGAACGTGGAAGAAGTGATGTTCGGGAGACTATATGCCAAGGAGATCCGATTTCTTCTTAAAAGAACGAGTGACCCTACATTCTAGCGGAACAAAGATCAACAACCTTCGCTGAACAAGGGAGTTGTAGCCACGAGAAAGTCTATCCCCAAGACAACTGAGATCACCTCCACTCAACGAGGGAGTCTCATTAGAGCTGACTTGAAGAATGAAGCGCTGCCGAGGGCGGCAACAGATTAGGTGGGGGAGAGTGTACGGAACCGCCAAATCCTCCATATTTGAGCGCGCGGTCCACTCACTTCGATCTCTTAGATTTCTTTAATGCCTTTATGTATTTTTGTTTATGTTTTTTTATTCATGTAGTACTCCAAGATTACTTCCTGCGTGTTGAATCTTGGAGCTTAGTTTTATGTTTAAGATACGTTTTTACTCTCTTAAAAAACGTATCGTTATTCTGCACATGTAACGTTCTCTGCTACAATTATGAAACTATCAAATAAGCGTCTATGAGAGGTGTTAGTCCTTCAAAACCACTTCTGATCTTTAAGCTTGTTATTGCTTGTCTCTTGCTTTCAATAATCATATTGCTTACTTTTATTGCCTTCGTGTGCCGGAACTTGATAATCGTGAGTAGAATTCCCCACGCACACCCCGAGTCTCGAGTTGCGTGCTAGTGGGCGATCCCTCACTAGCATAAGTCCCTTCGTTGCTTGCATTCTTGCCTAAGAGTAGGGCAAGGGTGCGCACTACTGTTCGGCAAAAGTACCGAACCGTGACACCTTGGCTCATAGACAGTGGTGCGCGCCACCACATCACCAACGATCTTATTGACACCTTATCATTACACTCTCCTTATGATGGACCAACGATGTGATTATTGGTGAGGGTATTTCTATTCCTATTCCTACTTTATGTTATTCCAATTGTAATGCCTACGACATAAATAAAAGGCATAAGTTATCTTTTTCTAAGTCTACTTTAGGTGGCACCACTTGAACTCTTGTTTTATAACATTTGACATCTCCCGTTCTTTCTTACGACAATTTCAAATATTATATAATCTTTATTGACCACTTTAGAAAATATATATGTATTTATCCCATTAAAAGCAAATCTAACTCTCTTTCTGTTTCCCCACGATTCAAAGCCCTTGTCGAAAAATTCTTTAAGCCACCAATTATCAATTGTTTTTGGATAACGGAGGTGAATATCTCAACATCAACCTACACTCTCTTTTGGTGGTATCCCTCACTTTAATTCTCCGCCCACACTCCTTAACACAATGGCTACGCCGAACGTCGTCACCGTTACATCGTCGAAACTGGTCTCGCGCTCTTATCTCACGCCAACCTTCCGTGTTGTATCAATCGTTGCACTGCGAGGCAAGCAGATGATTGGATTTTGTATATAGCTAGGTCTAGGGGATTCACAATGCGAGGTAAGTCGTCGCCCTATTTTTAGTAGATCATGTAGCTTAGTGAGATAGCAATGATCGCTACAGTGCTGTTGCCTTATATCTAGATTGATATTGCGGTACTGTAGCATACTCTTAGTGAAAATCTTTACTAATACACTAAACAAATTTTATAAGATTGATATCAATGATACTCCAAGTTAGTTTTGAATAATGTTTAGTTATTAAAGCGATTTCATTATTTAAGATTTGAATACTAATTTGAGGTATTATTATATGGAGTTAATAATAGTTGTACAACATTTCAAAAGGCATCATTGCAAGTCTGAATCATCACTAGAACAATAATACAAGCATAATATAAACTGGTGCAATTTGACATAATACTTTACACAAATCAACAGCATAAGTTTTTTTCAATATTTTTCATTATATTTAGAAATATAGGCTTCATCAGGTGAGTGTCATCAATATTATTATCTTCATCGATCACTTGCCCTCAAGGTAAGGTAAACCAAATGTTGCATTCAGTCCACCGTGTGAAGTAGTCACTCGCTTTTTACTCCAACCTCATTTCCTACATCAAACCAAATATTGAAATATATGCAACCGAAACAATTAATAGTAGATTAAATATTGAACAGAAATTATTAAATAAATACACGGTCTTATGGAATTAGAAAGATCTTTAAATGGTTGAACAATCATTTATTACTATCAAGAAAAGAGCTATTCAGGATACAAAAGAATTGTACCATGGTCTATTGGAGCTTTATTCTTTAAGGTCTCCCAAGTTGTTTAGTACTTTGATCATGTTTTTTGTGCAACTATTATGTGTTTAAATTGAAAATAAGATTTCGTAGAAATTTGTTAAAACAAACATAGTCGTATAATTACTCACTAAAAAACATATGAATTGTAATTTATGTGAATTGTAAATTGGGCAAGTTATTTGGTTACCACATCCCCTGGCTTATCTACTAAAGGAATAGGTCATTCTACATTTTGTTTTTCCGCATAACTATGCTAACCTATAATTGGGCCTTTAATTTTGTCATCGTGCTTAACACACAAGGTGGGTCGATATGTGCAAGCTATAGTAATACGTACATCAATCATTGCTGAAATGAAGTAATCTCATTAAATAATAAGAATTACTTTCTCAATCATTTCAAAATTAAGTTTAACACCAACTTGTAAAACAAGAAATTTATTTGATTGCAATCAATCCAGGACATCGTATATTTGTATGAATGATCAATCATTGCTAAAATTAAGTATAACTACTACAAATATGTAAATAACCCAATTTCAATCGGTGTCAAAACTTATAACAAAAAAATTAATTTATACGCTGTAACCATAACGCCAGTTATATTATATCGTCGTTTTATACGAGTGGTATATTGTTTTTAGCGATTTTCTTTATAAAACTAATAAGCGTGTTAATTAGAGTTTACATATAACTTAATTTTATTATTAATGTCATAAATTTGTTAGTTGCATATAACTATATCATATAATAGTGTTATTCTTAATAGTAAAGTAGATTCTAAGAGTCAAAGAAATGAATAACTTAACTTGAAGTGCTTTTTAATGGTAATAAACGTTTTTCGAATTCTACATGTTACCCCTCTGTTTTTCGAAATCTACATAGTATCCCTACATTTAGTAAATTTTACATAAAATACCCAAACTACTAAATATCAAGTCTTAAAACACCTAAATTTTACAAAGAAAATATGTTTATGATTGACTAAACGATATTTATGTTAATGGCATGCCAAATTATTATCAAAAGATCAACAAAAAGTGTATAATATAAACTTTTAAAAGAGGTCGATTATTGCATTTTAAGTATTTTGAGATGTTTTCCTTACGTTTAAGGGTAACATGTAGATTTCGAAAAATGGAGGGGTACCATCTAGAATTTGAAAAAACATAGGGGTACCACGTATAATTTGAAAAAACATAGGAATAACTTGTAGAAAAACCCTACAATTAATTTAGGCAAATAATTTTATTGAGAGTGTCTCTTTATAATACAAATCTAAAAGATATCATTCTTTAGCACGGGCTCTACCCTAATTTCACCTGATTGACACTTCTTATAAATTTCACTTCCCATGAATTTCAAGTTACTTACCCAGGTCTCCCTAAATAAGTCTAGGTAAGTGGGAATACTTACATAGTTACATGTACTGTAAATCTTTTATAAAACTAAACAACATATTCTTGATTCACATGAATTCCAAAATAATGTGATTTATCACAATGCAAATTTTAACATGCAACCAAACGACTCTTTAAATGTTTGTGTAAGAAGGTTATAAGCTCATCTTAATTACCGTTTTCGTTAATCGCTGACGAGTTAGAAACGATTGTAGACAGAATGCCGAAAGTCGTATTGCCGTCATTGAGCGGAGATATCTCTACTTCAGCTGTTTGCATGGATACATACACAATTAGACAAATAGAGAGTTTAGTTAACACTACAACAAATTCCTTACTTTCTCGACGCTTTAGGGTCGGCGCTTCTACAAGCGTCAATCTCATTTGTACCCTTAGTTTGTTCTTGACACTTTATTACGTCAATTTTTGCCCAAAATATTGAAAACACAATTTACATAAGATAAGATATGTACTTTGTCGCATTGGCGCAAAAACCAAAAATTAAAAAATACAAATTAAAAATTTCATTAAAATAGACCCGCTGAGTTAAAAACTTCCAATAATTAGCCCAACTATACCCTAACTTCTAACGATGAACCAAAAAGATTGAATTACCCTAACTGCTATCAAACTCACCCCATGATCCCTAATTTCCCAATTGCTCCTCGTTTTGTACTCATCTTGGAACTAGAATTCAAGGTTAGACTTTTCTTATCTTAATTAATAATAATCCCAAGGTTAGACTTTTCTTATCTAATTTCATTTCAGTGATTTCCTTCAAGTTTTGTTGTTTGTTGATTAAATTTTGTGTGTTCTTAGATCTCGACCATAAACTTCGTGTTAATTAGACCTTCTTCAGAGATCCGGATCACTGCTCCACAAGTTACGTTAGGTACTTTCGTATTTTGCTTATTTTTGCTTAATTGGTGAGCTTTGCTTTATTTTTATGTTATACCCCGTACTTGATTATCATGAGTGTAAATATGATTGATTAGTTCTCTTTCAATAGGCTAATAATACATCAAGTTTTGATTTGTTTGTTTTTCCTTTGATAAGGACAGTTGATGATCTTTGTGCAATCCTTATTTCATATATAATGGTTTTATTGTTCAAACTTAATTTTTTCTGATGAAGTTTTTCTGAAATATTTGGGATTTGATTTTGCCTAGAAATATTGTGAATGCCATATCTTCATCACAAATTCTCATTTGTGATGGACATATCTGTCACAAGCTTGTGTGACGGGTCAAACATTACCCACATGGGCAGGAGAAGACATGCCATTTGTGATTCCCTAGGCTTGTCTTATCTCCCCAAGTGAGAGGTACTTGACCCATTAGATACTTATGACGGATATATCCGTGAGATTGGTTTAATTAAGAAGCATCTTATTATAGTATTGTTCTACTAGGAGCCAATCTAGATATTATAAGAAAGTATTTAATTTCTTATGTCTGTGCTTTTATATTTCCATTGCAATATTATTGTAATTGTGTGTTAAATTATGTAAGTATTTGAAATAATAGTTCAATATTAACCATCTTGACATGATTACCCACAACTTACTCACACTTTATGCTTGTCATTCGATTAAGAAAATATGTTTTCGCTACATGTCAGACGCAATTAATCCTTTTCTTTGCAGAGCTTTGTTTCGAGCTGAATTTTCTGTTAAGGTATTGAATAGGCTTCTTAGTTTTTCCGATTACAAGGATTATTTTTTGCTTCTTAAACTTTACTTCATGTACCTTCTTTTGAGTTTAGCTAGTATACATACACCAGTTTTTTGTCATTTTGTATGTAACTGATGTTCTTTAGTTTATTCTTGTTTGTTTAAGTTGTGCACCATTTCTATTTGCGGAAAATATGACAACCTAGTGTTGTTGAATGATTTTTCTAATTAAGTAACTCTTTTGATCTATATTGCTAAAGAAAATGGGTTAATTCTTGACACTAATGGCCATTTAGCGACAATGTTGTTAGGATGTGTTGTTTTCTTTGTTCCATCATAATTTATTCGCTTTCTATTTCTTTGCGTCATACTAGTATATGCTTATACTCAGCGAGGCTTTCTATCGTATGATTTGCTTGTATGTCTGAAATAGTTAAAGGTATTAGCCGTTAAAGATCGTGTATAGTATGATGATTTAATTTTTAAAGCACTCAGTATCTAAATGCTAAGCTAGTCCACCTTTGAACATTCTAAAAAAAAATGAACTTCTGCTGGAACTCTTACTGCTGCATATGTGAGTATAGATGTTCATTTTGAAGGGAATCATCCAAATGCCACGTGCCATTGTAGATTTGAATGTTATGATATAATTCTTTTGATCTCGATTATGCCTTCCAAAGTCATGGTACATTCATTTTCACTAGAGTACGAACGTCGGAGCATAGATGTTAATTATATTGTGACTTAGTTTGGTGAAATTTATGTTCATTGATTAATTTTGAGATCATTCAAACAATAAATTTAGCGGGAATTTGTACTTCAGCTTATTACAACATATGTCCGCTTGACATAGTGTAAAGCAACTTCATTGATTCATTTCATGTGGTTGCACTTCGGATATTCTAATAGTCATTTATGTATGAGCTAGCACATATTCATGTATTTAAAGCTCCTTATTTAGTAATGTTGTCGAGTCATTTGGCCAGTTGACTGAAAATGTTGTTAGACAAAGTAGTGTTTGGGTATTTCGATAGCCACATAGCGTTTACTTTTTATTTTGGGGGGAGTGAATGAATATCTGCACATAGTAAAGAGGGCTTTTACGTTCAACCTTTTTGGAGTTGATCAAATCTTTACCATTCTTATCTTGCAACTATACTTTTATGAGTCTATGGAGGGGGCAATGTACAATTTAAATGGTGTCACAGCCACTAACTTTATTCTCATTCAAGTGCTGAGATGTAAAAGGTTTCCTAATCCTACGGTAGAAAATTGGTTTGGTATTTACATGAGTAAAAGAGAGAAATTAAGCGTAGAATTGCTTCAAGTAATCTTAGTAAGACAATAACTCTATGATTTTCTCTCTTTCTTCTTGCTTCCTCTTCTTACCAGACCGTATTAGGGAATCATTCAAGCTATACTTCCACTAACGGGTAGAGACAAGACTGTCCTCTTATACTTGAACCAGAATGTAGTAAGATTTTACACGTCTGACTGCATATGTATATGTGGATATCATAAATTTCTGTTTTGTCCAGTTTGTCTCGATTGGCATAGTGTATTAATATGAGGTATATTTTGCTTACATATGGTGAATATTATGACATGTGAAATGAACACGGTCCTCTTCTTCATTGAATTTTTGCAGATTACCTTACTCAAGTTCACGGGGTATAGGATTATAATCAATATTACAGACGCATGAAAGGCCTTCCTTATCATTCTCATCGCATAAAACTTTGTAGGGTAATATATTGATGAACTTGAAAGTTTTAATGCATTTTGTGACAATTCATTTATTTTACGGGAGCAATAGTAATGTATTCATTTAAGTCGCAGGTATCAGGTTTGAAACTGTACGGCTATCCAAAGTTTGGAGTATTAACTTAGCAGGTATGAACTACTCGTGAATTATATTTATTATTGAGGGTATGTTTTGCTTTTTATAATTCAGTATATGCTAGTTTTCTATTTTTGGTACAGAGTTGGACGAGGCAAGTTCTTGAAGTATCAAAGAGATACAGGAGCTTGAGTTTTCTACCATATTGTAGTGTAGTGTGTATATTCATGTGTTCTTCATACGAGTGTAGGTTAATTGTTAATATATTGTAATCCTAATTTTGTACTCTTGTAAATGTTCATCTACTTTGTACCTTGTACTCGACTATTTTTATCAATAATAAATTTTGAAGGTATATTCTTCACGGATTTTAACTATGTAGTTTTATATCATTTAGTTCATTTAAATTTGCTTGAATATGTTATGACATATGAAAGAATTGGTGGCTTGGCGCTAGAGAAAAGTGCGAGAGTTTAAAAGGTTTATGACGTAATAAGCGTCTTCAATTTTTGATGCGTAAAACTGATGTGAAAATTTTGACACAGAGAAGCGTCGTTCCTTCAAAAAGGATTGACGCAAAAAAGTGTCGAGAAGATTGACGCTAACAAGTGTCAAAAAATCCTGACGCCCCAAAAAACCACGCTTTTGCGAAGCGTCGAGAAATAAAATGTCGACGCTTTTAAGCATCAAAAATAGCCTTAAAAAGCGTCGAAAAATTAAGGGATTTGTTGTAGTGTAATAAGTGAGATATTTTATTACCTTTAAATGCGTTTATCGCGGGTGTATTAGCCAACATGGAAGATGGTGAAGATGATGTCGAGTTACTAGAGTTATTATAGAAGGGATCCAATCAAACTGCATTGCAAAAAAAAAAAAAATTGTAGTCAGACGAAGAGATTTGTAGTTTATTCAATTTTCTGGTACGTAGGTTACCACAATGACACAATTCAATTGAAGGGGTGAAGGCGCCGTGAAGCTATACATAGCTACTCAATATTACGTCAATAGGTAGAATTCTGGGGCTGTGCATTGGTCCGGAATGAACCGACACTGGAATCCCAAAAATTCATGAACCAGAGATCCAACCGGCATTTGTCTTTATATACTCACTTTTTTTAATTGCGGTACATAAATCTAGTCCATTGGACCGGATCGGACCGGACTCAGTAGTCTTACAATGTTTTTTAAAATAATATTTTAAAGAAAAATTATCAAGTAAAAAAATTCTGGTTTTTCCAGTCCTGTCATGAAAAACAGGCCCTGGATAAGAACGGACCAGAATCCGGAATGCTATAAAATGTTTGACCGGAGATCGGCACATAATTTCAATGTAGGTTCCGGTCCGGACCAGATTTTGCACGTCACTAGATAGAACTGACAAACGGGTCAAGCGGTTAGGGTTTGGGTTGGATCAATCTGGTCGGTTCTTTTCGTGCTATATAGAATTTAAATTGGGTGCATATGTAATCATAAAGTTATTCAGGGATGATGAACTTGATGATGAACTTTAATTTGTTCAACCAAAAACATTCGGATCGGGTCATATAAATCGAGTCAATTCGAGTCACGGGTCAATCTCAGGTTCCTTGGTTCAGGTGTTGACTCTGGTATGGGTCAAGCTATTGGCGCGGTTAACTTTGCCATGTCTAAGTCTTAAAAATTATTTTATCATACTATAAGGGTATGATATTATGATAAGATATTGTGAAATAAGATAGGACTATGAACTCGAATACCTCCATCGCAAACTCACGATCACTTATTTACTTATTATATTCTTTGCGAAAAATATTTTAATCAGAAACAACTAAACAGATAATTTCAAGGAGGGAGTAAAGCCAGTAAACCATAATAAGTAATTCTATCACGAAAATTTGGACTTACCTCGTAGCCTTATTTCAGTAAAGTTAGCAACAGAAGACTGAAAGGGCTTAATTTTGTCACTGTAAAAGAATGGAAACTTCTCATAACGAATCATGCAATTGAGCTGATAGACTTTTCCACTCTTACTACCACCCATTCTAGGTAGTTTTTCGATCGTATTTATCAAACACTTGCGGCAATCATTCACCGTCAAGTCTGGCGTACACTGTGCCAAAGCGTACAAAGATTCATCCTCGGTTAGCTTAACTATTCCCGTCGCAAATTTCTTCCCTGAACGACCGTTGGCTGCTTTGACCGACAATAAATTCATTGTATTCCTTAAAATTTGTTTGAATCGAGTCAAGTTATCGGTCACGTTATTGGACATGTCCCAAGTAGCAAACATCGAAGTATTAACATTTAATACGCCAGAAATTGGTTTGTTAGAATAACGAATCATACAATGGTCGTACCAAAACATAGCCTCATGTCCAAAATTATTGCATCGTTTGGAAAGGATGTCGTGTTTGGCATAATTGACACAAGCACGACAGGATTGACGATCAATGTCGCCACGACACAAATAAAGGCCATAGATATTATTATTTGCTGATGGGCTAAAGAAGCTAGAATTGTAAAACCCCGTGTTTGTAGTTGTAGCTTGAGATGAAAAGGTGGTTAGGAGATTATGTAGGGTATGTTTATATTTGTTGCCATTCTTCCCTTCAGATCGTGAGTAGCTAAACAAGAATGTTTGATTAGAAAATGATACAATAGATTGAAATCTAAGGAATGTAAGAAGTATTATTAAAACTTTAATCATTGTATTGAGTTTAATTATTATGTTTGATTTGTGGATGAATATAATGGATTAATGGTGGTGTCTACAATTTTACAAATGATATTAATGGATTCTTTTGGTTTTTGTGATTGATGACTTCGTAAGTCAAGTCAGTCAACGCTTGTGACATTCCAACTTATTTTGATGATTGCGTTAGTGGACATGGTGAGCCAACTTAGTCAAGGCATGACCTACAAATTCATTAACTGGGAATTTTCTTGTGGGATGGACATATCCGTATTTTTTTTTTGGCAACGGTAAAATAAAGTCTTATACAGACGGCGTTTGACTCATTTGGTTAAATGCATTTATTTTAATTAAAAAAGTACACAATCGCAACATAGTAAGTACATCGGTAAGCAAAAGCGTGTTGACGGCGAACGGAGTGCTGAACACAAGCTTGAACTTCACTTTTTCTACATGCCTCACAGTTTCCGAGAGCCAACGAGTCTTCCGGGCAGCCAAGAATGAGCAAAGTGTACTTACGCCACAAGGACGTAGGAATGAATTGTGAAATGGAAATACCGTCCAGCAGGAAGGCCGGCCTCCGATGGAGAAAAATCTCCTACACCTTGAAACACATTCTCTGCGGACAAGAACCTCAATGCCAAGGAAAGTAAGAGAGTAGAAAGGACGCGAAGAACAAGCCACAACGAACAACTCCCTAACCAACACCATCTCAGGAGGCCAAAACAAGATGGGTACAACACAAACCAAATGTAAAAGTACCATTACGATTTTGATTAGAAACACGGCACTTCGAGCTACCAACCCAAAAATTAGGGGACATGACACCCTTGACCAATTGAGCCAATTTATTGCTATAAACAGAAAAAGACAAGAGTACGGAACAAACGTCATTAAATAATGTGTTGAGACCACCACAACCATCCCCACCAACAACACCCTCTAGCCCAACTAATCGCAACCCAAACCGAGCCAAGACTATGATAAGCACCAACACCCAGTAATCCATGACCCCAGGAAGTACGCCGCCACGCCAAAAAGTACACCTAGCACCAGAAGACCACGCATGCACGTGGCCCACCAACCACCATTTTCAACGCCACCAACCCAGCACCAAACCCCCAACTTCAGAAATTTTACAGAACAACCCGTACGTCACAGGACAGCCCCAACAAAAGGATGATACATGAACAAACAGGTGGGGGAAGGGGGCGAGGGGAAGGGGAGCATCGTGTCACCTCCATGCATAAGCATACAAGGGTAAGACAACTCAGGACCATAAAACGTCACAGGACAGCCCCAACAAAAGGATGATACAAAACCACTCGAAGAGGGGGATGGACATATCCGTTATAAGTTAGTAACATGTCAAATAATACCCAAATATACTATATTTAAACAGTTAGAAACTTTTGACAAATATGTCGGTCATAAGAGAAGCTTACACTGTTATTTATTCAGGGCAAATGATTTTGCAAAGCAATTTACTTGTTAGGCGCGTTGTCACCAGACAGCTCGCTTGATTGACTATAAACAGCCATTGGAAATATTTGAACTCTAAACCATTCTCCAAGTTGAAATTTCCGCTCATAGTGTGGGGCATTTTAAAATAAATTGAGGTCATGTGCATCACATAAAAAATGAGGCCCCAACTATAAATATACAAATGTAACATATTTCAAGGTTTGTATTAAATTTTATTAATAAACTTTGCTAAATGGGTTATCGAAATCGTAGGCCCAGTTCTTGTGTCCGTGGTTGAATGGGGCCTTAGATGGCCCTAAGTCAGTAGTCTAGTACTCCCTCCAATCCAATCCAAACTACCCACTTGCTTTTGGGTGGTTTTCGACGCAAGACTTTGAGCCTTTGACCGCGTTTTTCTTCCTTTATATATAGAATTCTTTTTAAAAAAAATATAATTTTATGAAAGATATTTCCGTGACAAAACCAAATATATTACTTCCGTCTTTCAAAGTTCTTTATATTCCGATCTATAAACGGTCAAAGTTTTGAAAGTTTGACCTCCAAAAAGCAAGTGGGTAGTTTGGATTGGATTGGAGGGAGTATATACACACACATTCGGTTATGTTATGAAATAAGAAGAAAGGATAAATTATAGATAGAACTGATAGAAAATGGATAGATTTGAATCAACACAAATTTTCATTTAAGACGGACATTATCCGTCTTAAGCTTTAAATTTGTTAAATAGTTACCAATTTTATAAATAAGAAAAAAATAAAATCTGTAGATATTGGTAAACAACTTGTCTTTACTCATTCAAATGACAAGTATTTGACCCGTTTTAATCTTAAGACGGACATATCAATTTTAAGAGAGATTTATTATTAAATCAAAAGTATAATATGTCGATACTAATTACCAGATTAATCAATATAGAAAACTACTTCCTCCGTTCCATCTGATTGTATACGTTTGCTTTTTGGGCACTATTCATAAGTGAGTAGAATCTTTAATATAACTTTTAATATATAACATAAACGATAGTCATGTGAGATTTTGTTTAAATTGTCTTACCGACTACAATATTAATATCAAATTTTTATAATTTTTAATAATATGTTACAAAAGATATAAACAAAAGAAAATGAACATTGACATACGTAATAAAGCAAACGTATACAATCAAATAAAACGGAGAAAGTATTTACTAAATCAGTTTTAAGCTAAGTGCTACACATATTAACTTATTTGGTGTCTAATTACAACAATGTGTAAATTCGAGCCGAAAGGTGGAGTGATGTTGGAATAATACTCGATAGAATATTGTGGGTCAGTTTATATTTTCTATTCGCGGGTCAAGAATCATAGGCCCATATCTGAAGACAAGTAAGGCCCACACGAAAACATGAGAAAAGTCGAGTTTTTGAAAACTCACTACTACCGAATAGACCTATCAAATGGGTTGAGAGGACGGGTCAGAATACGGGTTGAATCGAATACGGATCGGTTATACGGGTCTCGGGTCGGGTTAGGGTCAGAGTACGAGTAAGGAAAAAGTATAGAACGATTTTTATTTTATCATTTAATCGCAAAATCATACTTATAAAAATTAAAGAATATTTAATATTAATAATATAGTTATATTCATTACTTATCACACTTAGAAATTTATAAATTTAAAATTATTTATAAAATTATTTTATTTAATCCTATAAAAGCTATATAAAATTAATTTTCAAATTAATTTTTTAAATTAAAATATTAAAATAATTATTTTTCAATTTATTATTTCAAATATAATATTAAAATATTAATATTATAATAATATTCTTCATTTATCTTTGACCCATCCAGTCGAACGGGTCAAGTCGGGTTAAACCCTAAAAATAACGGGTCATTTCGGGTCGCGGGTCAAAATTTATGGGTCTTTGACCCAAAATACCGGGTCGGGCGGAGACTCTACTAGCGAATAATTATTGCTAGTGGACTTAGGTAGCACCAAAATAGACACGGACACGGATACGACACGGACATGTGATATGGCATCCTGTGAAATTTAGGACACGCGACACGTTATTTAATTTAATAAAATATACTCCCTCCTAGTCACTCATTTCTTCCCCTTTCCTTTTTACACAAAAAGTAAGGAAATGAATTTAGATCACACAAACCACACAACCCCACATACAAATGAATTTAGACCACACAAAACACACAACCCCACATCCAAAAAAGGAAAGAGGGAAGAAAACCCGACTTACCCAATAAGAGAGGGAATAAATGACCGACTAGGAGGGAGTATATTTTTTAGTTATAAATAATGTACGATTTTATTTGTGTATTAGTATTTGATATTAAATGTAAATAATTGAAGAAAAAACTTGACTTATAATTTATTTTCATTTCTCACCCAAACTCATCTTCTAATCAATTTTTTTAAGTCATTCGACCTCTCATTCCTTGTTTATAAGTGTCCATCTGTCCTTGTGTCCGACACGATATCAGACACGGAACGGCTGGTTAACAGGAATGTCCGTACTACCTAACTAGTGACCAAACCATATTACATTGTTTTTTTGGTACCCGACTGGCAAAACTGGCCCGACCCGAAAGACCCGACCCGATAAGGCTGACCAGAAACCCGAAAGTGACCCGAACTTGACCTGAAAGACCCGATCTGACCCGACCGGAGAGTGACCTGACCCGAAATGACCCGAATTGAAGTGACCCAAACGGCCCAAAATGACCCGAATTAACTTATTTTAAGCAAAATCTGACCCGAAATGACCAAAACGACTCATAATGACCCGACCCAAAATGACCCGACCCAAAAATGACCCGACCCGAAAGTGACCCGATAATTATTGACCCAAAAATGACCCGACCCGAAGTGACTCGACCCGAACCCAATCCGAATGACTCATTTGCCTAGTCTACTAGTGTGTATCATGATTTACTCTGCTCTTTGGTTTCTGAATTAAATTTACTTTAATTTTCTTATTTCTATTTGTATTATACAAGTATAAGATTTTATATTTTTTTTTCTTTTGATAAAGTAAGGGATCAGCCTATAGCGCCTTACGAGCAACATTATGGGCTATCCTATTACAGCTTCTAGGACAATAACTAATAGAAAGACAATGAAACAACACAAAGAAATCACGAACATCCTTCATTAGTGTCTTGATCTCCACTGGTTCAGAGGCAACCCCTGAAAAGCAGAAAACCAAATTGAGACAATCCAAACTAATATTTAAATGAAAGATTTCCTTGCATAAAGCCCATTTTAACGCTTCTTTAAGGGCAATACATTCCGCTTGAATTGGGGAGAAGCCATTTGCAGTTGAAGAACCAGAGGAAATTCTCCTAAACGAATCATCCCATAAGATCCATCCAGCACCAACTCTAAGATCTTCAAACCATGCCGCGTCACACAATTTTCCTTACCCCACACCCAAGATTACCCGCGACCCAGAAGCGATGACCATTTGTGATTCGATTTCATATTAGGCTACATTAAATGATATCTAAACTTTTACAAAAGACTTGGAATTTTGACTCTTGTCTTCCTTTCCATTACAGTTGTGTAGCACCCCAGTTTATTAAAGGGTTTTATAACGATGTCCTCGAATAAAAACACGTGTTACCATCATTAGTTTTATCAACCGTGAAAATCACGGTATCGTCTAAGATATGCGACATGTATTTGCTACAAAATAACATTCATATACTTCTATGTCATTGTTGAGAATAAGTTTTTGTAATCATATACCTATATTTCGCCTATTCTATATATGCATATATATACATATATGCTTACCTTTAGTTAAAATACTCTGCTAGCCACACTAAATCTCTTCTGTAGTTTGATTTTTCACTTATGTAGAGAGTAATACGCATAATGGAGCTTTGCATTAAAAATATTTAAAATTAATAACACTAATGGAAATTTATAGTCATTAATGATTAATGACAACCTTAGGGTTAGATAGTCGTTCGTCGATATAACATGATATAGGAGGGACATGGGTAAATTTTCAAAAATGCAAGTTCAAGTCATTCTTGACTTTTCATATTCGTTCTCTTTACTTTAGATTAAATATCTCAGGATATATTGCTATTTTTGACGTGATTTCACTTGGAGATAGATGAAAGTACATGATGTTAGCTTTCCAACAAGTGGTCACACACGTTATTTGGTTAAGTAACGAAGGAGATATGGTCATTTTAAGTTGGGTTGTCCAACTCTTATGCGGGTGATATAAACGACGGACTAGGACACGGATTCCAAGGCTCATGCTCAACACGGCTTGGTCAACAACACGGTTTCCAAGGCTGGTGTTGTGTGATGTTTTTATTTTCCTAAGTTTCTAGTTTGAATAAAGTAGTGTGATAGTGTTCACACTATTTACTAATAAGGTAGTGTTCACACTATTTCCTAATTTCTATCTACCTAGTTTAAGGTAACTACTAGTAGTATAAATACTAAGCTATGTAATGAGAATTATTCATACAATTTGAGAGCTTAATACAAGATTACTTGTGTGTTCTTCATAACTTGCGATTTATTTATAAAGATCAAATTAATTCGTTCTTGCGAGAGTGAATTAATCCATATTCTTCCTTGCGAGGTTGAGTATTATTCGTGGCTAAATCGAGTTCCTTGCGAGTGAGGAGAGTTAGAGCACGTCATATTCTTTATATTTTCGTTCATAATCATACAAAAACCACAAAAACACGTAAATTTCCGCTGCAACTTTATTAAAAACAAACGAACAGTTTCCTGAATTGTTCAAACCAAAAAAGCGAGTGAGTTTTACATCAATCTGGTATCAGAGCTTCGGTTTTTGATTTCCTTAAATTAAGACGGTCCTTGAATTTTTAATTTATCTACATCGGGTTTATAATCGTAGTTTGGGGTTTGAAGAACCTTGATCGTGAAATAAAACGGTTAGAAAGGGAATTTGAGGAAGCAAAGTTTTGGGAGAATATCCACAAGAATCTTGATGGAATTATATCAAAGTATGAACATCCAAGAGCAAAGAAAGATGAGACAAAGATTGAGTCATTTGAAGTCATTCACAAAAAAGAAGAAGTGAAGACAACAACAAAAAGTGGGAGCGTAGAGAACAAGGGAAGTTCATTAAGGCGTTGTTTCAAGTGCCAAGGCCATGGACACATAGCTAAAGAATGTCCACAAAATGCGCTCTAACGATCGATGAATTATGTTATCTCCTTCCAACCTTTCTGCTACCTGACCGTAAAAGAGAGGAGGCGACAAGTGAAAATAAGGAAGAAGAGGTGCACGTGATTGATCCTTATGGTGATGATGACCACCAAGAAGCAATGGTTCACAACGTACATCTTCAAGCTAGTCCGGTTGAAGAAGGTGAGATTATGTCTTTCGATATTGTTCATGATGAAGGGAAACATGTAGAAGATGTGGGGAAGATGATATTATCATCTATATTGTTGATCCACTAAGTGATGATGAGGATATAGAAGATGTAATTGAAGATAAAATATTTTCTTTTGAGGATGAATCTTAAATAGAAGATATGGCATTAGTTGATCCTCAGTTATCATCTATTTGTGAAGAAGAGTTTGAAGAAGTTTGTGTTGAAGCTCACATGGAAGAGAATGATCATAACACAAGTTATGGCGATGCAAAACGAGATGATCTTAATCTTACGCCAATCATGAGTGAGGAATTTATACTAGATAATATTTGTTTGGATTCTCAAGTTAGTGCACCTTATCAATCACCACTTGATAAATCCATTGATACGAAGCTATATGTTGGGAATTCTTATTTCTTGATGAAGTCGAATCCTATTGATGTTCATGATGATCTTGTTATACCAAGAAAGCTTTATTTTGATTTTGGAGATCACAAGAATGGAAGGCACAACGAAGGAAAGCTTGAGAACGGAAGACACAAGAAAAGAGTGAAGCTTAAGTGTGTCGATGGTAGCAAATTTGAGAATTACATTGAAGATGACGAAATGTAGGAGAGATCGATGGCGTGCCTCAATAGCTTCAAGTTCTTATTCAAGTTTGCTATTCAATTCTTAAGGATTCTATTTGATCCGGGAGGTTGTAGGTCCAAGAATTGGGACGATTCTTTTTGAAGAAGGGGAGAATGATATAGGAGGGACATGGGTAAATGTTCAAAAATGCAAGTTCAAGTCATTCTTGACTTTTCAGATTCGTTCTTTTTACTTTAGACAAAATATCTAGGGATATATTGCTATTTTTGACGTGATTTCACTTGGAGATGAAAGTACATGATGTTAGCTTTCCAACAAGTGGTCATACGCGTTATTTGGTTAAGTAACGAAGGAGATATGGTCATTTTAAGTTGAGATGTCCAACTCTTACGCGGGTGATATAAACGACGGACTAGGACACGGATTCCAAGGCTCATGGTCAACACGGCTTGGTCAACAACACGGTTTCGAAGGCTGGTGTTTTGTGATGTTTTTATTTTCCTAAGTTTCTAGTTTGAATAAAGTAGTGTGATAGTGTTCACACTATTTACTAATACGGTAGTGTTCACACTATTTCCTAATTTCTATCTACCTAGTTTATGGTAAGTACTAATAGTATAAATACCAAGCTATGTACTCATAATTATTCATACAATTTGAGAGCTTAAGACAAGATTACTTGTGTGTTCTTCATAGCTTGCGAGTTATAAAGATCAAATTAATTCGTTTTTGCGAGAGTGAGTTAATCCATATTCTTCCACTACAAGAATTATGTCCAGTACCGACCGTTTTTAGCGGTCGCAAATAGTAAAAATCGGTCGGTAATACCACTCACCGACCGTTTTTTCTTCCTTTGCGTCCGTTTAAAATCGGTCGGTAACTTTGGTCGGTAAATGTTACGTACCGACCGATTTATATTCGGTCGGTATGTTACCGACCGACCAATCCGTCGCTAGATAGGAAATCCGTCGGTGCAAAAACATATTGACTTGGTCAATATCAAGACCCAATCGGTCGGCATTACCTTTTTCGGTCGGTAATTACCGACCGACGGTCGGTCGGTAAGGTCATTTTTCGGTCGGTGCCCTATTGAGTCCATAAATAATCAGAATGTTTTTAGACGGCTATCGGTCGGTAATTTTGTACAGACGGTCGGTAATGTTTTACAGACGGTCGGTAATTCATCTTGTCGGTCGGTAACTACTGTGAACGATTTGGGTGATTTTGCTTCTTATTCTCCCCCATTTGCTATATTTCCTGCAAGTTTTTCAAAATATATACAAATGCATTCGTACACAATTTTTTGAAACCAGAAACCGTCTTTCAAATTAGAAAATTTTCAACAAACTACTAAAGTTTACATTACAAGTCTTACAACTACTAAAGTTTACATTACAAACTACTAAAGTTTCAACAAACCAACATAACCATAACGCTACATGTCTTACATCTACCGTAACCATGTCTTATACAACAAACTACTAAAGTTTACATTACAATTAACCATGTCTTACACAACCAACTATCTTACACTTGAAAACCACTTCCGCCTCCACCGGGGTTATCGTTATTTGGGTTATTAGGTAAATCAAATATGTTATTGTTGCATCGGTATTGGGTTTGGGATTCAAGCAGTTTGGCTAAGGCCTCAATTTGGCGCCTTGTTTCTTCCCGTTCACGCATACTAGCGGCTTGACTTGCCGTGATTTGTTGCCTTAGTTCTTCTTGATTTTTCATGTAAAGTTCATCCCTTTGTTGCATCTCCTCTCTATACTTCCTAAACTCTTCGGCTTCCCTCTCACGTGCTTCAATTGATAGAGTTAGAACACCCGGGATATATTGTTGGGAGGCGGAAAATTTACCTGTCGACGATGATGACGCCGGGGAAGTGTAATATAGTGAGGCGGCGGTCCCTAAACCAAAGACTTGGCCCTTCTTGTATCCATCCACCGAATCGTACCAAACCTTGTTAACGTCAATCGGAAGTCCTTGCTCCGTAAGCTCGGCTATCATCCTTTGAAAATTTTGCTACATTGTCAAAAAGAAAGTTGTAAATAACTCATCTATCATCCTTAGAAAATAAAAAAGCGTCTATCGGAAGTCCTAACACAAATGTAAAAATGAAATTTCGAATGTAGTAATACTTACATATCTAGCTCGGGCAGTTGGATGACTCCATTGCTGCTCACCATCAACCATTCTATATGGCTATCAAGAAATAGCTCCACTGCATTAGGGGCTATACCCCCCTTATCTTGCGCCTTTAATAAAACCAAATCAAACATTAACTTCAAATTACAAATACTAACTTTACACTAACATTACACTAACAAAGTAAATTATCAACTTCAAATACTTAAATAAGTTCAAATTATTTACCATCTTAGCAGCATGTTTAACAGCTTTGATTGACCCGTAGTGATGTGTAGTAGGGCCATCTTCGCCGCCTTTCTTGTTGATGGAAGCTTGTTTCGATCTCTTGATAAACGCCTTATTCTTCCGCTTCTCGATTAATTCTTTGAAAACATTAGGAAGCATCCAACCCGGGCCAACCGGATTCTTACCTCTTATCATCTGGCCGGCATCATACATGGCGTCTTTTAAACGCTTTCTACACGTCTCATTGTATTGCTTCCTACACTCATCCTCATGCTTAGGATCCCAATTGCACAATGTCTACACATTAAAACAACAACACTTATAAAAACAAACACACATATAAATTAATAAAGTAAAAGTTTATATATATATAATTACCCGAAAATTAGCAAACCACGCATCTCTTTTACTTTTTGGAACCTCTTTCCAGCTCAAGAAAGCGACATCGTAGTTGTTTTTGAAAGAACGGCTAACTCTTTGGACCACTTGGCTATCGTCAAACCTATATAAATATTTATATTAGAAAATGATATGTAACATGTTTATACGTGTAATTTATTAGAACAGAAATTATAAATAAGAAATTGTACCATAATAATCCCGGCTCTATATCAATAGGTAACTCTTTTGATGTCGCAGGGGTTGTACTTTCGTTTGATGTCTGCCCCTGCTCATTGTTGTTCTCTTCGTCGCTTGTCTCGTCCTCTTCTATCACCGGGTCCCTAAATACTATACCTTGTTCTCGTGCTCGTCCTCGTTCTCGTCCTCGTCCTCGTCCCCGTCCCCGTCCATGATCTCCTGACATCTTAAACAAAACTAAATATACACAAGTTAATGTTAGCAATTAAACATTGTTGTCAAATAAACAAAGGAGTTTGATAATTGATGACACATAAAACATTACTAATTATAACTAGTTTTGGTACCCGTGAAATTCACGGAATTCTAAAATTTGGTGCCTTAATCAACTTAGTTTGTATTTTGTTGCCAGCTATATTGAGAAATAACTAATATGTCTTGAACTTAAAATGAATCTCTTAACGGGAAAGAATTTGCCTGAAAAATAAGGTCCTTGTAATGGTAATGATTGTGTGCTTGCATTGTGCATTTGAGATTTATATAATTCCAGAAGCATCTCAAACTCAAAAATAAAGACCATTGTCATTTTAACAAAACAACATTCTTTTTAGTAAAACTGTATAAGTGAACTTAATTATTTCCGGTCATTTGTTTATTATTTCTATTTTAGAGTGTCTTATTCATTTATTTAACATTATATATTAAAGATGTATTTTTTGGGTATTTTGATATCCCAATAGAGCTATTATTCACTTATCATCCAATGTTCCTACTTACAAAGGATCCCCTCCCCAAAAATAAAGGTAAACAAATGACCGGGACAACACAAAATAGGGTACTCCATCTTGACGTAAAAATGTATGTACTCCATCTCCATTCTCAGTCCAAACTTATCATAACGTACTATTTATGTCCCAACACCTCTGCATTATGGATCCAAACAAATCAAATAAATGACCAAACAAACTCCTAGCCCTTATATTGTAGTTATGTACTACCCTAATCCCATTTTAAGTCTTACTTGTATTTTGGAATGATTTAGAAGCCTTGATGGAAAAGGGAGAATACCAAAAATCCACTTTTCCTTGCTCAAAATAGAAATAATTAAACTTAAAAAATATGATAAAATTTCCTAAAACAATAAGAGAAAATTGCAATCAAATTGAAATTGAGTGAATACAGGTTGATCAAATGAAGAGAATCAATCATACCCCCTCCTATACAATCTAAAATACCAATTTACTTTTTAGATCGAGTTCAAACTTTCAAAACTTTGACCGTTTATAAATTGGAATATATAGAACTTTGAAAGACGAAATCCTTGAAAATATCTTTCCTAAAATTATATTTTTAGTAAAATAATTTTATATATAAAGGAATAAAAACGCATTCAAAGTAAATGGGTACATTGGATTGGATATGAGGGAGTATTTCCTAACTGCTACAGTGCTACATAATAAGCTTATACAAAACCCAAAGACCAAGTTAGATACAACTCTATATTCCGTAATTATACGTTGAACAATGAAATATTGTTGTAAAAAGAGTTTTACCCGAAGAGGGTTTGTTTGAGAAACTAAATGAATATCGAACAAATGAAAAAGAGTCAAGGTATGAGAAAACAAACAGTGGTCACTCATATGCATAAATACTCTCTTATTTTAGGTCATTGATTATATTAATCGAGTATCTAATGTGAAGGTTATTGATTATGGAGAAAACATCAATAGGGAGACGATGAGAGCGGATTCTTGAGTTTCCAGTGTCGTTCAACTATATTTGACCATAGTAAATATGAACCGATAGTAACTGCAATACATGTTTTTTTTTTCCTTTTTTCCACGTGGCATCGTATTAGAGTCCATATCTATAACATAGAAACACCCATCAAGAAACACTCAATTTACCCTTTTTATATTATTACTAGTTTATTTTCCCGTGAAAATCACGGGATATTTTAATTTTTGATTAATAATTGTTTGCTCACGTAAATTTTATTTACTGTTTGAATAGTGGGTTGATATTCACTTTTTTCTTTAATATTTTTTTTTTGTTATTGTAGTAACCTATTCTCACTTTACATTTGTAATCGAATGATATCATTTTTTGCTCGAAGTCAGAATGATATTTTTCTTTGTCCAACTTTATTAAAATAATAATATTATAAAAATAATAAGTAATGCTAGCCATATTTAAATACTTATATTTTTAAGTATGAAAATAATAATAATGATAATATTTAAGAATTAAAATATTGTTCACTCATTTTTCTTAACAGTTGTAATGTTTAATCAAATAAATAACAATTGGAATACGATAAGTATAATAGATAAAACAACATTCATTCTCACATTAAAAATTAAAAATTATAAGATATTTTACTTATTTTTCTTTGTCCAACTTTATTAAAATAATAATATTATAAAAATAATAAGTAATGCTAGCCATATTTAAATACTTATATTTTTAAGTATGAAAATAATAATAATGATAATATTTAAGAATTAAAATATTGTTCACTCATTTTTCTTAACAGTTGTAATGTTTAATCAAATAAATAACAATTGGAATACGATAAGTATGATAGATAAAACAACATTCATTCTCACATTAAAAATTCAAAATTATAAGATATTTTACTTTAAGTGCAATGAAAGTATAGATTTACCCTTTAAACCAAATTCATACAAAAATAGAGAATATACAATATTTGTGTTAAAACTTACCTTAGTCAATATTTGTAATGTGTTGCTAATATCAATTCCAACAAATTCACTACACAAAATATAGAGAATATACAAAACATTCTAAAATATTATATCATATACTATTATAAATATGAGACTAAACACTAAGGTTCTAATTTGGTCAAGCTAGGATTTCATTCACCAAAGTTTGCCTCCCCTTCATAGATAATTATATTCAATCATCGACGATCTCAAGTGTCTTCATTAAAATTCGACAATAGCTCTACTTCTCTCTTATCTCTTCATTTCTTGCCTATTTGATCTCAACGACTCACGACAAAGCAAAGATATGAAACTTTTAATTTTGAAAAATCAAATGAAATAAATAGGTTTACTCTCTATAATTTTATTTCCTAGGAATGTGCTAGACTTCTTATCAAGTGATTTTGTTTTATACTTGAAACTTATTAAATTGATTTCATAACCGTAGAATATGAAAAGTTTTTCATTGAAGTATGTTTATGAAAGGAACTAATGCTTGAGAAATGAAAATTTACATAATATGAGTAATTAGTATATTGATTACTACTTTGCCTTTTCATCTTTTAATTTTTTATCTTTTTTTTAAAAAAAAAAATGAAGAAGATTGATTTATCATGTAATTGTAGCACGCCATGTGTCATTCCATTAACTACTCAATCTAGCCTTTTTATATTATTGTATAGATGTACTTATTACATAACATATACTTAATATTACACAACTAGTCTTTATTTTACTCATCGTACCATATTCTTCAATTCCTTACGAGGTTGAGTATTATTCGTGGCTAAATCGAGTTCCTTGCGAGGGAGGAGAGTTAGAGCACGTCATATACTTTATATTTTCGTTTATAATCATACAAACACCACAAAAACACGTAAATTTCCGCTGCAACTTTATTAAAACAAACGAACAGTTTTCTGAATTGGTCAAAACAAAAAAACGAGTGAGTTTTACATCATAGCATCTCTATGTAATATGTGAAGAGTTAGTCCTTAATTGAATTAATTAAGTTTCAAACTAATGAAAGATGAATATCATTAAAGGTAAATTGAATTAAATCATTACCATGTCACAATAATTTTTTCATGCACATTAATTTTCATATTTAAAGTACCCTTACATATAGTACATGTGATCACCTAGGTGAAAAATCTGTAGTAACTTGTGCTCCTGTGTAATTGTATGGACAATCTAAGGCAATTGTCTGAACCCGATGATAGTCACTATTACCATTGTTTGCCATTTCATTGGTGGTGGTTATCGGATTGCCGAAAAAGGTAGGGGCCTTTGGCAATGGTAGGCTAATAAACTGGCCATTAAGGGCCGCAACGAGCGATGTCATACTTGGTCTCTCAGTCGCGTTATCTTGAATACACAAGAGACCAATTTGGATACATTTTATTACTTCTTCCTTTGGATAGTTGCCACCAAGTGTTGTGTCGATTAAACTTAACGGCAATCCTTCGCTCCAGAGCCTCCATGCCTGTTATATTACATAATCAGTAGCTTAAGCAAATTAAGTACGAGCATGTATTTCTAGTGTCCTTGTAAATGGACATGCTGCTACTCCCAAGGCCTAACTTCTTACTGCTTTAAACTACCTACAATACTATGCAAACTACAAATATAGAGGAAGATAGCATTATTCAACATGAGATGACCAAATTTTAAAGTCGAAGAATTATTCTTTGTAATTTATAATTTACTTATAATGATATAATATCCTTATTATTTTTATAAATAATGATCCTTGAGCTTCTCAATAACAAGTTACATATTAATACAAGTAATCCGTCCGTCCCGGTAGATAGCTATTTATTTGACTTTTTTGTGAGAGGGATTTTGAAACAAACATAATTATTGACTGAAATGGAGGGAGTATTAGCTAGCTAAAACTAAGGGAGGTTCTCTTACACGGTGTAATAGTGTCTCCTCCGATTGAGATCTTCCGTAAACTCGGTTTCTTTGACCGCTCAATATTTCAAGAACTATCACACCAAAACTATAAACGTCGGATTTGACTGAAAAGTGCCCCGTCATTGCATATTCAGGCGCCATATAGCCGCTGCATAAAGTGAAAAAAAGTGAAAATGCAATTATTTTCCCTTAAAAGGTAGGTATTCAGTTTAAACCTAAAACTAGCTTAAGTACTACATTACTACCTTATCCCTTTATATGGAAAATGAGATGGCGACACCGGGTGTTACTCAAATTCAGCGACACCCAGGATATTATAGTAATTTACTTATGCATTTAACTTTCCCTCCATCGAAATTCAAATTTTAAACTAATTAGTATTAAAGGATAGTTTGAGAACTTAACACTAATTAACTAATTTAACAACAATAATGATAATAATAAATTAAAAGAAAAATGAAAGATTATGTGATATTGGTGTGCGATTATTATGGAACAACCTCAAGCTAAAGTAAAATCAGATTATATTAAACAACCTATGTAAAGAATCGAGTACGGAATGGCGGGGGATTGAAATGTTGTAATTTGCTCTTCAATATAAATGCTAAAGATAAACAGCCTTGTTTACTACTTGTTTTTTTGACAAAGGTAAACTTTTGTATTAATAAAATCCGAAAAGAGAGTTACATTACAAACATAAGAAGCTAAAATAGTGTAATTAGTTATCCGGTAGCTAGCCTAACTGACCAGGCTTTACGCTGGCGAAGAAATCTGCGAGATTCAGTCAGTGTGTGAAACTGACTTATGGGGACTGGCTTATTGCTAGCCAGAACTGAGAATAATTTTCTTGAGAAGATGATAAAGGTTATCGGCTTCTGTGTGTCATAGGGTACATGTGTCATTACATAGTGGAGGCTTCTTGCGGATGCTTCAAAAAGGTTTGATGCTTGAACAATATGATTGAGGGGGGTAGCATTTGTTGGGCATGGCAAAACAGCAAGTGCAAATCTGTTTGGATAATTCATTCTTGTTACCTTAATGTGATGAAATTTTTGGTCTCCTGCAACAGTGCTAGCAGATGCATTGACGGCCGAAAGTGCTGGTAAACACGCGACGGAGTGGCTAGTTTTATAGGACATTGATAAGTGCATAATTTCCAAATTTCGCGTTGTCTCAAGGATATTAGTAGGATGTATCGGCTTGTGCTTGAAAATCTTTGCATTCCTATTAGTCCAAATGGCTTGAAGTACACAACAGAAAGACAAAAGGGGATTAAATTCCCCGTTAGTAATCCGGTGAAGATATCTGATCATATTAGCGAGCCAAGTATGTAACCCAATTGTTGGATTGGCCAGTGAATGAAAACCCAAGGATAATGATAACCACACATGCTGGGTGACAGTACAAGTTCTAAACAGATAATCCAGTGTTTCAGGTGACGAATTACAAAGAACACAGTTCGAATCAATTTGCAAACTTCTTGCTACGAGTCTGGTCGAAGTGGGAAGAGAATTTGTTACCAAACGCCAGATGAAAATTCCAAATTTTGGGGGGACAGACCTGCTCCAAACACTGTTCCATGGAAACGAGGGAATTTGGATAAAGGTTTTTGGCGCGGTGAGATTTTGAAGCAAGTAGGAGTAACCAGTCCGAACTGAATAAACACCGTCTTCCGTATATTTCCAATAAAGGAAATCATCCATACAAGGTTGAGGTGGTTCCAGGCATAAAATAGACTTTGCAGTAGTTGATTGGAAAAATCTAAATATGGCAGCTGGTTTCCAAGCCCCAGAAGAGGTAGATATGTCAGTTAGGGCGAGATTTTGAAACTGACCAGTTGGACGGGTGGTCGGCACAGATCCATTTATCCATCTATCCGAGAAAATGTTAACATTTCTATCATTACCTATCTTCCATCCGAGTCCCGGGGATAAATTTGCAGTTGTGCGACAAATACCTCTCCAGATAAAAGAAGCTCCCGATACTTTTAATCTCGAATTAGGCATAGGGAAATCTTTCTTATATTTAGGATGAAGAACTGAATGAAGTAGCCCGTGTGACTTTGTAAGTAACCTGAAATGAGTTTTGAATAGAAAGGCTTGACTCAAAAAGGCTTAATTCATATCTAATCCTCCCCGTGATTTAGGTAATTGTAGAAATTCTCTTAATAACAATGAATCGCCTTATTCTTAATATTGTTGCTCCACCAGAAAGCAGTAGTCACAGAATCAATCTTTCGACAGATGTTAAGGGGTAATGGAATGACTGAGAGCAGATGGTAAAAGGAAGCAAAAATAACAGTCTTAATAACTAAAAGTTTACTTGTATGACTGAGATGAAGGGTAGACGAAGAGGTAATTTGTTTTGTGATTTTGTCCAGTAATTGATTAAAGATCGAAGATCTATTTCGTGGAATATCAATCGGTACTCCTAAATAGTTACCAAAATTAGAAACCCACTTAATCTTTAATAGGGATAACAGATGTTCCCTGAAATCGTCTGGTGTATTTGGGCTGAATTTAATATAAGATTTGTCCAGATTAATCATTTGGCCTGAAGCATCTTCAAAAGTTCGGAGAATCTGCCTAAGGTACTCAAAACCCGAAGATGTGCCTTACAGCAAATGAAAGCATCATCCGCATAGAAAAGATGAGAAATTGGGGGAGCATACCTAGATATTTTGAGTCCAAATATATTATTCATCTGCGAGGCTTGATGGAGTTGTTTCGACAGAACTTCCATACACATAATAAACAAATACGGAGAGAGAGGGTCACCCTGACGAAGGCTACTTGATGCGTGGAACATCTGAGAAGGTTCACCGTTGATCAAAACAGAATAACGGACCGTAGAAATACATTCCCATATAAGACTACGAAATTTTTCAGGGAACACAAACCGCTCCATAACCGACATGAGGAAAGTCCATGAAACACGATCAAAAGCCTTATGCATATCAAGTTTGAGAGCTGCATAACAATTGTTTCCTTTTTTTGCGTTGTTTATGTAGTGAATAATCTCATGAGCAACTATGAAGCTATCTGACATAAGCCTTCCAGGGATAAAAGCCTGCTGAGTGTCTGAAATAATAACTGGAAGAACCCTTTTGAGCCGATTCGCTAGACATTGAGAGGCAATTCTGTAAACAACGTTACAAAGACTGATAGGACGGAATTGAGTAACAAATTCCGGAGAATCAACCTTAGGAATAAGAACAATATGTGTATTGTTCAATTCTTTTAGGAGGACGCCTGAATTCATAAATCTAAGGATAGCCACAGAAACCAGAGGACCAACCAACGGCCAAAATAAATGGAAAAATTTTGGGGTTATACCATCTGGACCTGGAGACTTTGAACCATCCATACTTCAAAGTGCAGTGATTACCTCTTCCTCAACAAAGCGAGAACATAAAAAGGAGCTATCAGATTGGGAGAGAGATGGAAAACTCAGCAACGCTAATAGATCCAAAGAGCTAACATTATGATTTAGAGAAGAGCCCAAAAGCTCTAAGAAATACGAAGAAATTTCATGGGAAACCTCCGCGGCAGAATATTTCCATTCCCTATTTAGAGATCGGATTGCAACTAAACGAAGCTTAGAGGATCTGGATTTGACTCGTGAATAAAGAAACCGAGATGGGAGGCCGTCAGAGAATTCTCGAATCATCTTTGAACGCTGTGACCAGTAAGAGAATTTAGAGGCTAGAGTGCATAGTTTTTTATTTCGGATTTGCTGAAAACGAGCAGCTGATTCGATATCGATAACTTGATGGCCGAGATCATCTAACTCCTTTTCGATCTGTGACCAAATTATGCCATGCTGAATGCGATGATTAATCGCCCATGCCATAACATCCCGCCGAATGGCATATAACTTCCGAGACAAAACAAACATTGGGGAGCCTCTAAAATAAAGTGACCAAGCAGCTGAAATAATTTGTGAAATTCTTGGGAAAGAGAGACACCAGTTATCTAACCGGTAGTGGCGTCTTGGAGGCTTAGTATTCGAAAACAAATTTAACAGGATGGGTGCGTGGTCTGAAATCGTAATAGGCAAGTTTAAAAGGCGGGCGTCTAGAAATAAAGATAACCAATCAGCATTCGCATAAGCACGGTCAAGCCGTTCCATAATAAGAGATGTTCCATCTCTATTATTCATCCAAGTAAAACGGGGCCCAGAAAATGGGATATCCACAAGATCATTTGCAATACGCCAAAAAGTAAATTCACTCTGCCCTCTAATGATTGGCGATTCTCTAAGTTTGTCATAAAACATTTCAACTTGGTTGAAATCACCAATGATTGCGAGAGGAGAAAGACCGACACAAAGGGCAGAAAACTTGCCCCAAAGAGAAAAGCGATCCTCAAAAGATGGTGCACCATATATAAACACTATAAAAAGATCATACTTTGTGCAAGCTTGGGTTCTGAAACTAAGATTACATATAATATAATTAGGTTGTAAGTACATAGGTTCTAGATTTATAGTCGAATCCCAACTTAAAATGAGGCCGCCACTATGGGCCGCCGAGTCGACACCACAAAAATTAGGTAAGTCCAACGGCGAAGTCTATGCCGCAGCAGAGTCAAGAGCTAGTAAGGTCTCTTGCAAAAACAAAATTGACGGATGATGTAGACGCGAAAAACGTTGCAAAAAAGAAATTGTAGGATCATCTGTATCCCCTAAGCCCCTACAATTCCACGAACATATCTTCACTTATCCCCGGGTGACGAATTAAGGTCCGCCACCAAACCTATCCTAGGGGTCAAACCCTCAACGCTGAAACAGGAAATAAAGATGTGAGTTAGTTCTAAAGCATATAAATCAGATGACAACGCGAAATCAGTAGAGGCCGAACTTCCTAAACGAGGGCGTTTAGTTGTTTGGACAAGCTCATCAGAAGCCTTAATTAAACAATAAGGATGCTTCTTTAATGAGGAGCTCAAGTTAAGGAAACCATGTGCCTTAGGCAAAGAATAAGAGAACGATGGTTTATAAGCCGGGAAAAGAAATTTCTCAATATCAACTATAGGCCCAGGAGAAGCAGAAAGATAAAAAGAGGAAAACCGATTGGGCTTCTTGAATTTAGGCCTACTCAAATAATGTAGGCCTAGGCTTACATTTCTTCTATAAACAAACCTAACAACCCTCCCACTAGAATCCAAAGGTAAGTTACTGGGCCCATGATCATCTTAGGCCCCAATCTCACTAAAACAGTCCAAATCAGAAGATTGGTTTGGAATTTCAGGCTCTGCAAGCCCCAAATCAAGAGACACATTGACATCTTCATCTTCTTCACTGACCGAAATACGAAAAGCAGGAATTTGGCCAGAACCATCCGCATCACTGTGATTGGAAGATTCTCCAAGAAAGTTACCACCAACAAGTGGAAGATGCTCCCTAACCAAAGAGTTCGTTTCAAGCAGAACTTCTCTAGAAACGTCTTCATTAACAACAAATTCCGAAGGGGGAGTGGTGAAAATTTCAACTCCAATTTCCTCAGTAGAAGAGGCCGGAGAGAAAGAATAAAGAGACGAACCCCCTCCAGAATCAATCACCACTTCTTCAACACCAGAGACATAATTAATTTCAGAATTAAGATATTTGAAACTGGAGGGAAGACCATAGATTTCACGAGAATAGAATTCAGTACCAGGAGGACCATGCAACACTTCAAGCACATTGTCATCAAGCTTATCAATTCTTCCTTTAATCCCCTTGACCCCCCGGACCTTACCAAATGGACAGAAAGACACAAGGTGCCCAATTTTTCTGCAAGTCTTGCAGGATCTGAAAATACCTTCACAAGAAAAGGAAATCCAAGCATGTTCCCTTTTAGTTAGAGCCAAATAACAGCCTGGAATCAAAGGTTTGGATAGATCTATCCACACCCTGATTTTAACAAAATTACGAGTTGGAAGCAAAGACGGAAACGATTCTTCTTCATAAACAGTTCCCACATGCGAAAGAAGAAATGCAGCAACTGAAGTATTCATTAGATGAAAAGGAATGCCCTTAACTCGAATCCATAAAGGAACTATGTGAAAAAGCAGTTTATCAGGAATGGTGAAATAAGATGCCGGCCTGAGAACCAGCAGCAGACGTTCTATATTGAGAACCTGGCGCTCCAGAAAATATAAGTAATATTCATGAGGTGAAAAAACAAAGAGATAATATGGTTTCATGACCCGAATCGAAATCGGACCATTGGTTTTCCAGTTGATGGTCATGGCATTATATATGCGCGTGACCTCCAGAAAGCGCTGATCCTGAAAGATAGCAACCAGGACCTTGCTAAAATTCAGACCAGTGAGATCAATACAGAGGTAAGGGGGAAGTCGGATGCTGACTCCGCACGATTTGGATTGAAGGATGAAATTGACATAATGATTATAGAGGATTAAATATGCAGATATATGGTATACTTAGTTTAGTAGTTGATAGTTTGCAGAAATGAAATAAATTGAAGAAGAAGTTTGGTGGCTGGAATGGTTATAAAGGAAGAGTGGAATGGCGGATTAAATTAGGCAGAAAACGTGGCCTCAAAAGGAAGAACAAAGACATGCAAGAAGACACTTTGCTCTACACAAACACGGATGAATAGTGGAGAAAACACTGAAATTTGGTAGGAAAAGCAATTTGTAATTAGATAGAAGAGTTTGATTTTGATGTTCATGGAAGAAAGGGGGAACCTTAACTGTTAAGACTCCAAAAGGAGGAACTCTCTAGAGAGAGCCTTGTTTACTTGAAGTATCAATATATCTCCTACCAAAACCAATGCTAAATTGTTCTTCCACGTGACTTAGAACACACCAATTTAATTAATACTTTATATTTCCTCTCTCTTTTAAATGCAATTGAACATACGTTTATAATTACGAATCTAAATTTGGTTAATTGATAAATGTATGATTTGATGATGAGCATAAATATGTGATGATATGTATTGTTGTATAATACTCCCTCTCATCCAGACCAAATGTTACATTTACCTTATTTGGATCATCCAAACCAAATTACCCATTCCTTTTTGGGTAACAAATAAGACCAAATACTCCTCATCTACCCTATATATTTACACAAAATGTCATTACCCCACCCACCCAACTAACATTAAATATTCAAGTGGTCCTAGTTCCATTCCAATAATACCCTTTCTTTATCAACTTTTCCTTAAAACTTGTGCTCCCTCCCATGTAACCTTTGGTTTGGATGGGAGGGAGTATAAGATATAGTTCAGTTTTAATTAGTATCTTTTACAGTTTATTTTGTTAATATAATTGATTGTGAATTACGAAAACTACTTTTATATTTTTTTTACTTTTTTTCTATTTATATAGATAAAACAAGATCTAATTTTTTTTTTATCATCTATGCAGGTGGCTAATACTTGATCAGTTTTAAACAAAGATAATATTCCTTATATTAGTATAGGGCATTGGTATCATTTTCTCGCAATGTGTCATTTTTTCCTTTTAGATTAATATTAATATAAGGAATAATTTCGAACACATTATCTAATTAAGATGGTACAAAAGTGATATAGTTACGTAATTTAATAATTGTAGAGCATACAAAAAGACAGAGATAAGAGCTCTTACTATGTTCCAACTATTCTCATAGTATCAGCTTGAGTTTGATCTACTTCAAAAAGCCTTGCTAACCCTAAATCAGCTATTTTCGGGTTCATGCCCTCATCAAGTAGTATATTGCTTGGTTTGAGATCTCGGTGAATGATCTTAAGGCGAGAGTCTTCGTGAAGGTATAGGAGTCCTCTTGCAACTCCACATATAATCTTAAACCTTGTCTCCCACACCATGGATTCTCTCTTATTAATGTCTGCAAATTCCACCATAAATCAACATTGAGTCGTGAAACATTGTTTCCATCCATCCTATCTAGACCGGAGAAAATTGACACGATTCAAATGAGCCGGTCCGGTCAAACTGACTCAAGACTGAAGTCTTGAATTATGCCAATCACTCGACCTATACCGGATTCGTAGGACCCAAAAGTGATTTGACTCGAAATCATGACATCGGTAGCTAACCAGATTAAACGTAAATAGCCAAAATGACTAATTTAAAATTCGTACGCAAAATAACCTAACCAAAACTAATCATACCCAAACGTTGAAACCCTACTTAAATAATTTATTAAGTTGGTATAATTCTAACCATAAACTCAATGTTCATTAATTAGTTATTGAATGCAACTACCAGATATAAAATGATCCAGGCTTAAATTTGGAAGATATTCATAGACGAGTATTTTTTCCATGGGTGCCAAACAAAATCCCAAGAGTTTAACAAGATTCTTGTGCTGAAGTTTGGCGACCACAACAATTTCTGTGTGGAATTCTATAATCCCTTGTCCTGAATTCTTTGATAGCCTCTTCACGGCTATTTCTTGTCCATCTTCAAGAATGCCCTGAATAATATTAGAGAGTAACAAAGTTATATTACAAGAGGATCTCGCACAACTAAGACAATGGTTCCGGGTAGAGGTGATCGTTTGCGGGCTTGGACGGACATGGGCCGGGTTTATCTTTGAAAAAATGTCCAGCGGGCCTAATATGCCTGGTCCAAGCCCGCTTAAGAGGGCTTACTAAAGTTGCCCATGTCCGCCTAATTTAAGCTAGCGGGCTTGTCCGTGGGCTTGCGGGCTTGAATGTAAAATATATTAAACAAATTTTTTTAATAAAATTAAGGCTAAAGTAGACTTAACATATATTCCAAATTAACTAAAATATCGCAAACTCAACTTAACGTATACAAATTCTATAATTAAACATGATTATTTTAAAGTTACAAGTCTCCAAAAAAAGTAACGATATAAAAAAAATTATAACTACTTACTTTATCATTAATACAAGTTTTATTTCATTTACTCTTATTGTATATTTTTATTTTATTAGCTTTTTGTTTACATGAAGCATAATTTTTTAATTTTATATATGTTTAGCGGGCTTGGTGGGCCTGTCCATGGGCTTCTTAATCATGTCCATATCCGCCCACGAAATATAGCGGGCCGAGCTTAGCCCGTCCGTCAAATAAATTTTTTACTTTTTTCTTGTCCAAGCCCGCTTAAGAAGCGGGCCAAACGGGTAGGGCCAAACGGGCCGGCCCGAAGTTGATCAGCTCTAGTTCCGGGTAGGGTTGGTCAAACGGTCAGGCCGGTCCGGTGTGGGGAAGGTCGGGGTGGGGTTGCGGGACCCGGAACCGGCCCTAGGTGGGGGAAGATCAGGCTGGGGGTGGGCCGGGAAAGTCAAGCCCTGAGGGGCGTGTTTGGGGTGGTCTTTGGGCGGGCTTATGGTGGGCAGGAGGCGGGCTGGGCTCGGGGTGGGGGACCCGAAATCGGCCTGAGATTTGGGAGGTGTGGCCGGGCTGGGATGCGGGCTAGGTGGGCCAGGAAAACGGTGACTCGATGGTCGGGCCACCCGGGCGGGTGACCAGCCCTAGTTCTCGTGGTCTGTTTGAGAACCCGCATTTTATTTGTAAATCTGAATTTTGCCCAATTTACGGGTTGGGAAATCTATATCATTTGGATTCGGATTTGATACAAATACTGCCAATCCAAATCAAATTATCTGGGAATTTTGTTTGTTTCTGGCTCATATATCTAATAGACTCGTTTCTTTTCGAACGAAGACAAATATGTACATATTAAACAACATTTGTTGAATTACGAGTGCCTCTATTTGCAAACCAAATATTCCATATAAAATCTAGGATTTATATATCCGTTTTAAATAAGAACTTGTGAATTAGCCCTTACTCTGTCCTTATTTTCAAATAAATACTCCATATACAATGTACAGTTTACCCAATGTGCATATTGATGAGATGTGTAGTAGTGCACATTGTGCACCGGTGTGACCGGTCCACTAGCTTATTAAATAAGCATATTTTGTAAAGTCATAAGATATAATATGCATGGTCCAAGTTCAAACCATCAGTCTTAAAATTTTCATTGTAACTCCCTAAAAAAAGAAAAAAAGAAAAAGTGCACCTTGTAAACTTGACCAAATCCTCCTTGTCCAAGTTTTTGATCGTCGCGAAAATTGTATGTTGCCTCTTTAATCGTATTCCAGTCAAATTGCAATGATGCTGCTGTCATGACCTCATCCATTTCCCCAGCTAAAAATGAAGGATCGATATTAGCAACTTAAGAAAATAATATTTCATAATGAAACAATATATTGACATCAGATATATTGTGCTGTCATATGCTCCCGTAAAAGTTAACCTTGCAAAGTATAGCGACAATTATAAATATTCTTATAATAGCTTTTTTTTGTCAAACACGGTGTTTAAAAAAAAATGTCTTCCAAACACCACCTTTAAAAAAAATGTTGTCAAACACAACCTTTAAAGAAAATTGTTTGCCAAACACAACATTTTGGCCAAAGTGTGACCACTTGCAATAGACTGACTTTCAGAGTCCATGTTTGAGATAGCAAACGGGGTTGGTGTGAAGGGTTCTTGGACTCGTTGGAAAGGTGAAAGTACAAGCTTTCCAGGGATTATCAACACGGTGGTCAAATGTGGCCTTATGTGTGGTCGATTGGTGTGTAAAATAAGATTGGTTAGAGAGGGTTGCAGTAAGTCCGGATTTAGAACAAATGGTCATGGGGTTTTTCTCGAGTCTTTTAATGGGGTTATGATGTTTTTTTTTTGTGAAATATGGTATGTAGGTAGAGGTAAGTACAAGATAGGTCGTAGTTGTGTTTTTGTAGCGGTTGATTGGTTGCAAGTGGTTGTTCGAGAGAGTGAATTGACCCACGAAAAACTCCTATTTTGACTTCTTTTAATCCTCTATGAGTAACCTTACTTTACACATAAATCGACCACATATAAGGCCACCTTTTATCACTTTGTTGATAACCTCTCTAAAGCCTGTACTCCCACATTTCCAACGAGTACAACAACATTTCAAACCGACATCGTTTGCTAACTCAAATATCGAATGAAAGTCGCCCCATTGTTGGTGGTCAATGTCTGGTCGAGTCCTCTTGCCAAAATGTTGTGTTTGGCAACAAATTTATTTTTAAAGGTTGTGTTTAACAATTTCTTTTTTTACAGGTAGTGTTTGGAAGAATAGTTTTTTAAAAGTTGTGTTTGACAAAAAAAAAATCCTAGTATAGTTCTATGTTTGGTTTCAATATATTTTTGTAGATGAAACAAATAATTGCATTTCATAAGTGGTAGTATTACTAGCAGTATAGTTTAGCGTTTTATAACAAAAAAATTTCAATTTGTCTCAATGAAGACGGACAGATACGTCATCAACTGAAAACCTCTCACAAAGAGCAAGTAAGAGGCCAAATGAGAGGCACACTCTCTCTCCCACTTGCTCGTCTTTTAATGAGTTTTTGTTTACAAATTTTAAGCTTATTAAAATTTACTTGATTTGATGTAAAGCTTTTGAGCTCTTTCATATACATACCATACACACAAATATTACTTAAAATGTACTTTCTCTGTCATTATTAATAGTATTCTCATACTTTTGACAAAAAGTCAAAGAAATTTGAAAGTGATTTTGGACCACACAAATCACCGATCTCCTAGTTACACAAGAGAGGCCACAAAAATATACCAAAAAAAGAAAATTAATAACAAACGTGGACCGGTCAAGGAGAAGCGTATTGAAGAGGGACCCTCCAAGAGTGTGGGTTATGTAACTTCTGTCGAGCGGCAAGAGTATCAGAGCGCAGATTTGAGCACCGTCAACGCCTCCCAAAAGATCGAAGTTCACTTTAGGGAGGAGGATGTGGCTGACACGTCTTTCCTTCATCTCTCTGATTATTTTGGCGAGCCAACCAGTGTTGTAGCTCACACGTCTTATCTGCATCTCCCTGATTATTTTGGCGAGCCGGTCAGCTATATTCAACCTACGAGAAGAGCTCTGGTCTTTTGGTCCGCCTCCTCCGAGCTCAGACTCTGATTGATTATGTGCAGAGTCTATAATAGTAACTCTGGTCTGGAGCATTCGGACCTCAAGTAGGTGGACCTCTTTTTTCCTATAAATAGACTTTGGCATGCTTTCATATCCTTGCATTTTATCGAGTTTAATCCATTTGTCTTAAAACAGTTGAGATCGACGAGGCAATTAAAGTTTCTCCTCCTGTCTTAGAGCACGGGTTTCCTCCTCATATTGGGGCGATTCATGTGATTGATATTTCTCCGGACTTCGAATTTGCGTGTGCTCCCTATTCTAATGGTGGCTATGTTGTCGAATGGGAAGAATTTTAAGACCTCGAGGAGTGGAGTTATTAGCACTTTATTGATTCCTTATAGACAAAAAGAGGGATATAGGGCATGCGGTATAATCGTTGTCCTCGAGATGGATAAAAGGAGGCTGCTAGCTATAGTTGGTCGGCCCTCGCTGGGAAAGGTGGTGATCCTCTCCGCTTAGGACTCTGAGTGTTCTGGACAGGTTCTGACTAGGTCATATAGAAAACAGGTTCTCCCGAATCTAAGATAGTGGGCTAGATTTTAGGTCTTCTTTTCGTTAGGCTAAGCTTGGTGTGCTCTTATAGGGTTCATCTTGTACTTAGTGTACGCGTAGTTATGTAACATCTTTCAATTAATGAAATTGTATATTTACCATGTTAACATTCTTCGATTCAACCTTTCATTTTGACTTTCATGACACTTGAGCTCTATAGATTGGACTCCCTTTCTATTGCATTTGTGAAAAATGTCGGACATAGGGATTTGCGCTCAAATCTATAAATAGCTTGTGAAAAATGTGGGACGTAGGGCTTTGCGCTCGAGTTTATAAATAGTTTGAATCTCAAGCTTATAAATAGTTCTTTGAAAAACCTTGAGGTATCATTATGTCACAAATAACTCTTTGAACAACTTTCAGGAATCATTTAATCGGACCAATTGCTAGAGTTTCCCAACGAATGTTTTCTTTAGTTCTCTGTTAGTGATTTTGTGAAGCCTTTTATACCTTTCCTTATTTTAAACATGATGTTTTCAGAATCGGGCGTGTCAGTCTCATATTTTGAGGACATGTATGAAGATCAGGCTTTTACGGCTTTGGTTTTTGGGTCTGCCACCGTGGATGGACTTTCAGATCACATCGACGAAGCGTAGGACGCAATGGGCGCAGCTAACCAATCCATGAGGGTCAAGGCTACTTCCACCATGGTTGATCTGCATACGACAAATGTAAGGCTCTATCATATCTTTTAGAGCGTCAAAGATAATTGGGATTTGGTGGAGACTGGAGAGGTGGTGCGAACTATACCTATGTTTTAAGGGTGGTAGTTAATGACACTGAGATTCATCGCAAAACGATAGTGTCATGGTTGTCGAAGGTGGTCTCAAATAAAGTTTTGATGAGTCTCACATTCCATCTGTTTGATTCGAACGACGACACATAGTGAGGTTGCGGTCGAGTGCCAACACGGAAAAAAATTCATGGAGCCATGGCATCCACATATAGGGGCCATCTTTGGTCTTGTTCAAATTTAAATCCTCGAGAGACTCGCATACGGTATCATCGAGACCAGGCACTACCAAAGATTAACCCTCTCTGAGAATATATTGTGAAACCGCTACAATGACAGCGTCCTCTAGATTAGTACTAAGATCTTTAAAAAACTCAACATCGGGATACAGTCTTCAATGGAACTCAATACCACTGTTTATCCGAAGCTCCTTGAATACAGTCTTTGTTTGCCACTTCATCCTTTTTTAGTTGCTCTTTTCACCGGATGAACTTTCCTCTAGTAAAACCTATTCGTGTCCATCCGTTCCAAGCGTTTATGGGGATCCGATGGAGATTTAGGCAAAGATTTAATCATAAGCTTCTTACCCTCGATAAGCTATGTAACCTTTAAACATTGAGGCCCTCTAGTAATTCTCATGATTACAAAATCTTGGATTCGTTCATTGTGATCATGTGGGGTCGCAGCGTCATTCCTGGGAAATGGCTACCCCTCGCGTGAGTCATCATTTTGGATCGTTATCTTGGCATAGTCGGGATGATCCCGACTCATTCTCCCGGTGAGATAGCGTCGGGTCGTCTGTCCCCTTGCCCTTGTTGCTAATTTGTGATCTTGTGATGCTCTATTTTTCTTCTTTCAGACCATTTCGTAGGCAGAACCTCGCGCTTCTACAACAAATAGGTTGCTCGCCTCTGCATCTAATATGATTGTACTCCTATCTCTAACACTGGTTCGACGTTCCCTTATCTTTCAAAAGGATAGTTCAGCGTCCCCCTCACGAAAGGTCAATCTAATATAACTAAGTGACAAATTAACCCCCGGTCGAGAACGCTGATACTAACATGGCTGTCAAGTTTCTGCACGTTGAGCAAATAATTGATGTTGAACAAGAGATGTTTACCGTGGATAAAAGCAAAAACAAAACTCGTTAGGCCTCAACTGTGAACGATATTATCTCACCCTCTCCCGACTAGAGGCGGAAGGTAACCTTCTCCGAACTTTGTTGTGAAGTTGCTATGGACTTTTTATCTTCCCACCACACTCGTTCGTAGTCGACCCATCATCTAAGGTCGGAGGCTACTAAGCACAAAACATCCAATCTTATAGCTATCTTTATCCGATTAGGTCTTTGTCTCTATCGCCACGTCCACGCCATTCACCATTCCCAGACAGAATTTGGTCCATACAAAGATTATATCACTTTTCAAGTTTGAATGGGATGCTATAACCATTTTTTTATAGAGGTACAGCAACTGCTATAACGTGTTGATAATTATGAGAAGGCCTTCCATGCTTCTAATGACCTTGGACAACAAGCTCGTATGTCGTTAACTTGAATAAGAGTAAGGAAGAGGCAGATGGCCTGTGGACATCCTTGTTCGTAGAAGGGCTAAGAAGAGTAGGCTTGGGTTTAATTTGGCCTGAACCCCGGCTCACAAGGAGAAGTTCCAAGTTGACCTTTCCCGGGTTTAAGGGAAACTCAACCAATAGAATCTGCTTATCAGGAAGCTCACGAGAAGTTCAAGAAGGAGATTGGATATCTCTTCTCCTCCATTGCATTTACGATGAGAACTTTGATAAACTTAAGGGCTTTGTCGTGTGAAAGTTCATAGAGGCATATGTCACCGGGAAAGCCAATGCATGCTGGGAGGTTACGTGGCGTATTTAGGGCGATTAGTTTGACGTTAGCTTCTTTGGCTTTTCTTACTTGTCTAGTCAGCCTAATCTTGATACGATCGAGTAGACTAACGGTGGCGATCAAGTAACCTGGAGTGAGAAGGAGCAGGGTATGGATGGATGTCTAACGACTCTCCTCATTCTCCTGCCAGTGAGAATAGTTTTGTCTGATCTTGCCTCTGATCTACTTTTAAGATAAGCTTATCGCTTCGTGCCTCATGATATGTTACCGTCTTTGTCTTGTTTTTTTTCATTTGGTAGAGTTGACGGAGTATGGCCTGTAAGTGGACATCGTCTTAGTTCGTAGACTCTGTATTTGACTATATGCAGACATTGTGGATCTACGGTGCCTCTTTTGTAGTTATCTTGCAAATATTTTTACTCCACTTTAATGCCACTTATTGATGCATAATTTTTATCTAGGTATTCATCAGCCTTTTGGTGCTCACTTTACTTTGATTTGATTTTGCAAATGTATATTTTCGAGTGGCATGGGCCGACCAATTTAACCATGGCACTAGTCGCGCCCTTGTAGTCTAACCCGTAGTTTGTTTGTATATGTGTGCCTCATCCCTTACAATCGTAGCTTGGGCAGCTCATTCCCAATTCTATCCTCGGCATAACCATCTTAGCCGCATCATAGATTTTACCATGCAATCTAACCCATGGTGCTTTAAATTCCTCGTCTTTTGTCATAGGTCCTTAATATTCTAACCTAAGCCGGCCATTTTAACCATAACGTAGATTCGTCTGTTTGTGCTTTAAGTTAGGGACAATTTTTTTCCTCATCCTCTATGTTCGTGTTTTGGCCAAGTCCTTCATGCTTTAACATAGGTTCGTGCATATTTAGTCTAAGCCAGGGTTGCTTTTAGACTCATAATACATAATTTATGACTATCGATGTTTACTCGGTGTTGAGGGTACCCCCTCCCCTACTGCCCCATGTTCGTGTTAGAGGTGAAGAGCCATGTGATTCAATGATTCAAGTGTTGGACGTACAAACTTGTCTTTCATAGATAGTCAGTTTCATTTTTTCTTTGGGTCGGGTGTCGTTAGGGCATTTGGTCACTTACCTCACGTTTTCATTCCTCGGAGGCACCAACATAGGTTGCCTCGGTTCTCTCCGTATGCTACATGTGCTCCTAAGATAATAGGTGTTTACGTTGTCAGTTGGAGAGTAAGTCTTCACCTTCCATGGTAACCAAATTGTAAGTTCCGGAATGCTCTGGAATAGTCCTTCTCCCGGTTGATTGAGAGCTTGCCATGGGTGTTTGCTCTTCTGACAGTTGTCATTTTCCACATAACATATTCAGCTAAGGCGAACTGCCGATCTTTTACCCTCTTACTATAGGCTATCTTTATCTTATTCTAGTACACATGCAAATTTCCTTTTGTGCGGTTTCGATATTCATCCACAAGGTCGAGGGCCGTTATAATAAACTCATCATAGTGTCCTCATCGTAAAATTACGTTCAAGGGGTTGGGATCTGTGTTTCGATGGGCAGGATGGCTTTCGCCTTTTGCACTGGACGTGAGATGAAAAGGTATGTGGCCAATTGAGTCATTATGTGTGGTTTAGGTCAACCCAAGATGCTACATACTCGTCAGCCCAGTTACCTTTGAGGTCTACCTATATTTTCCTTAATGATCTGACGTGAATTTTATTATTAGCTGCTTAAGATTGACCATAGCTCTTCGGAAGACATACCACCGAATAAACATATTTGATTGAATTTTTCTAGGCACTCTTTGATAGACAAATTCCATAACCGTAATCCGTGGAAAAACAACATCACCAACAATACTCCTAACCTCTAATCATGTTATGCCATATTACCTTCCGCACAACTTGCTTGGTGATTCACACCATGGCTTCTGCCTCGATCTGTATTTAGAAGTAATAGACGACAACGATAAGAAACATCCTTCCCCTGATAGGGTTATGAACACACCTAAATTTTTCATTCCCCACTCATCGAATGGAACCAGACTCAACAAGTGCTCGAGGCTCTTTTGCCCAGAGCGTGGATGAAGGGAACATCTCGCTGGCGGTTCCGACAACAATGGTTGTATGTTTTTCAATCTCTTCTCAATGTTGGCCAGTAGTAGCCAGCTCGGAGTATCTTGTGTGCCAGCGCTCTACCCCTGATATGGTGGCCACATATTCCTTAATGTATGTTCGTCTTGATGTCCTCCAATTTTAGCCTCGTGACTCACTTCAAAAGCAGGATGCTCACGAACCTTCAGTATACATGATCTCCGATGATGATGAACCTTCTTGTGATTCTCCAACCTGCTTAGCCTCGTTGCAATCTAGTGGGTTTTGTCCGTCCCTTTTATAAAGAATTATCTCACCCATCCATGAGCCTTCGTGCATTGGCCTCTCCTCACAAAGATGAAATTTTTCACACCTTTATGAAAACTCTTCTTTCGATACTTTGCGAGCTTTAGCATGCATATTTTGACAAAGCATCGGCATTATTATCTTTCGTCCTCGGGTTTTGCCTGATTTCAAATATTTTTCGGTCGGAAATGTCCTTCTTAGATATGGTGAAGTATTTTCTTATTGATCTAGATCTGGTCTCATACTCTCCTAGGATCTGAGAAGAAACAAGCCATGAGCCTGTCATGAAGATGACCCATTCTACACTCACTGCCTTGGTAAACTTCAATCATGCATCCACTGCGTTATACTCGGCGTCGTTGTTTGTGGCTTGAAAATCGAAACGCAGGGTATACTCCTTCTCGTGGAATATAGGTTTACTAGTACGATTCGTGCCCCCAATCAATTCTTTGTGGCCAAGCTGAATGCGTAAAATAGCCATTCACCCGACTTTTGGCTTTCCGCTTCCATGTAGGAACACTCGTCGAGGAAATATGTCTGAACCTTGGTTGTTGAGGCGGGGCATTTATTTTATGCCGTATCCAGATAGTTCCACAGACCAATTTAGCATCCTCTATGATTTTCTAGTTTATCAAGGGTCTTGTCCAACGCCTTGCTGGTTAATGGTGGTGTGCGTCGAAGTATGGCTTCAACTATTACCCACATGGGTGACATACATAATCTTGTGATGGATATATTTGTCACAAGCTTTTGACGAGTCAAATATTACCCAAATGGGAAGATAAGGATACGTCATTGTGATTCCCTAGACTTGCCTTATCTACCCATATTGGAAATAATTAACCTATTACAAACTTGTGACGGATATAAAGAATCCTAGGAAATGAAGAAAGTAACGGAGAATAAATTTCTTTATACGTATTGACTACGAAGTTTAAAAAAAGTTCTTTTTTAAAATTTCTAATTTTTGTTATTATATACAAAATCAAGGGACTTAAATAAAGTTGATTAAATAGATTAACACTCTTTAAGGCTCTACTTGAAAAGCTAAATAATTGACTGAAATTTCTTTTACCTTAATTTTTTATAAGTGTTCAAGTAATCCATTTAAAAAATAAGCTACAAAGGCCGGGTAGCTGGGTGTGAAAAGCAGCTATTTGTTTTTGTTTTATTCCTTTTTCTCCCTACGTTTTATTTTCGTGTTTTAATTTGATAATTTAACATGCGTAATTGCGTATATATATTATTAAGCGATAATTAATAACAAAACGATTTAATTTAGAAAAAATGAAGATTGAAAACGAAAAACATGATAATAGTTAACCCGAAAATTGAACCCGAAATGACCCAAATTTTGCAAACCCGGAATGACTCAAGTCACTCAACCCAAGCCCGACGCAGTTGTCCTGTTTGACAGGTCTAGGCTTACCCCTCGAATAAACAGAAGCTTACATGACAGTGGTTCTGCCGTGTCCTCTTTCTTCTTGCAAATCCAAATGCCAATCAGAGAACATGTTCCTACTGATACAATTGAAACGAGGATTGACATTGGAACGAGCGCCGAATGCCTCTCTCTTTTAGCCGACGAAGGATTTTCTGCAATTCCAAATATAGATGCTTAGTGGGATACAATTTGTTACCAATTAGTGAATCACATGTTCTCGTTCGTGACGGGCATATGCGTCACATGCTTGTAACGGGTTAAATATTACCCACCCTGGTAGGAAAAGACAAGTCATTTGTAGGAAATACTAGACCCGTTGGAAACTTGTGATTGATATATTCATCACAAAGGAGACTTACGGCTATGGAATAAGGGATGGAGTAATTTATTGAAGTGAGGTTCGTTAATTCAGTTTAATTAACTTAGTTTTATTTAAGGTAAGTTAGTTAAGTTCTAAATTGATCATTAAACCATTCTAGAATGAGTATAAGACCCAATTGAACTTACTCCTTCCCTTGACTGTTGGCCTAATGAAACAAAGTGTTCAAGATGAATAGATGACTTACTGGGTTGAACTATTGCTGCTGGCGATGAGGCGTTGGTAGCCGTGGTAGTGGGGCCAAAGAAGGGGTACATTTCGTATCTAAGTACACAATTGGGAAACAAAACCCGACTACCCTGTGAATAAAATCTGAGCTGCTGAATTGCATTCGTCAAACAAAGTCGACAATCACTCTTCTTCATGTCAGGGGTGCATTGCTGCATCGCGTAGACTGTCAAATTAGACTCCGTAACATTCAAAGCTCTTGTCCCATACATTGTCCCCGAGGAACTGTTAGCGGTTTCATTAACCAAACCTGACATCATAATCGTCAAACTCTGTACAAACCTGTTCTGGTTTTCAGTGACGTTGTTCACATTCCACGTAACGGCACTAGGAATTTCAGCCAATATACCTAAAATTGAATCGGGAGCGTATCTGATCATACATTCATCGTACCAGAGTATATCTTCCCTCTGGTTTGGACAAGAATTGATGATCGTATTTTTGGCTGCAACAACACAATTGTCGCACTCTTGGCCGATTATGTCACCCCGGCACATATAAAGACCATATACTTGTTCATCATCCTGTACAATGGTAGAGTTGTAAAACCCTTTTTCCGAGGCTTGGGATACGAAAGTCCCAAGAAGATTGTTAAGACAGTATTGGTAACTGGGATCTTGGGTGTAATTTTCACTCTTTGTGCAATTCGACCCTAACAAGTATGTTTGGGCATCGACGGTAAAGAAAACTAACACTAAGCCGAGAAATAAGCATAGCGATTTCAACATCTGTTTGATAATTGTTTTAGAAATAAAAAGCAATCAAATGTTTTGAGGCCATAAACAATAAAGTGAAACTACATACAAACTATTTTTCAGAAGCAATATTTGTTTATAGATAAATTTTCTAATCACAAGACCAAGCTGCCAAAGTTGTTCTAAACCGTTTTCAAAATTGAAGAGGAAAAGCGTGTTTGGTAAGCAATCTAGAAGTAGAAAAGTTTAACGGTTGAGACAAGTCAATTGTGTACTTTTCAGAATTTAGACTGGCGAAGCAATGCGAGACTAGTACACGTAAATTTTGTAGGAAGAGAGGTGAAAGGTCAAGGAAAATAGCTCGGATGAGGGCTAAGCACGGCCGTTGGTTAACAAGTTCAAAAGGTTTTAAAAATCGGACCCAGGGGTAAAAAACTTGGCGATAAATGTAGCACTACCATATCGGGTTTACTTAGTAATTGAGGCCCTAAATTGATATTTTGAACGGGATCTTTAGAGAGGTATGAACTAGGAACGTCAATAGTTTCACACATTTCGTATGGGTTTTAAACAAAAATGAGGACTTGGAAAAGTTCTTAAACAAAAAAAAATCTAGTAATTATTTTAAGGGAGTACAGAAATTTAGGCCCTTTGAATTGTTGGACCCCAGTTCTAAGGATCTAATCAAATATCCTACGGGCCGCCATGTTGGAAAAGAGGTGGAATGGTGTAGGAAAGTTCTCATATGCAATTATTACTATCGTTTTCATGAGGACTTGCTATTTAGTGATGAATACATCGACATTTGTAGTTATAGAATATCGCAAATTCTTATTTCAGACGGACCATTTTCGTCTGAAAAATAAGACGGGATTATGTTGTCACTTTTTGATAAAAATAACCACAGCTTATATTAACTTGTTTCCAATAGTGGTTGCATCTAACTGTAAAATGGTTACAAAATCCCGTCTTATTGCTTCAGACCAAATTGCGCGTCTGAAGCAAGACCAACTGATAGAATAATGTTTGTAATCCCTCCGTCTTGGTCATTTGTTTACCTTTGCTTTTGACACAATTATTAAGGAAATGGTGGGGGATCACTTGTGGTGGTACTTGGTAGAAAACAAATGGACAATAGTTTCATTTGGTGATCAAATTACTCATAGATTACCTTCCTAATATAGAAAGGTAAACAAATGAATGAGACACCTTAATATGGGAATGGTAAACAAATGAACGAAACGGAGGGAGTATTAGATAATCTAAATGTAAAATTTGGTGTGCTAATGATGTACTTAAGGTTACTAACTAAAGAAATGTCCTTATATTTGGTGTCATTCATGAGGGTGCATGTGATATGCGTTAGTTAAGGATTAATAGTAGTAACAACCAAAGTAAAGATAATGTTTAGTAATAGTATTCAATGCGGGATTAGTGAAAGTAATAATAATGACGGGAAGGGAGGAGAGAGGAGTGAAAGTAATACTAGTAATAACCAAAGTATTAAAATTAACACAATAAATGTATGAGTTCTACGCAACAAGTTCAGATTGAATAATCTGATCAACTGATTTTTTTACCATGTTTTTCAGATCACGCTTTAACTGTCCTCCGCCAGGCTCTCTATTTTTATTTGCATTGCATTAAGGAGTTTATTTTGTTCATAAGTAAACTTATGTCAAATGTCTTTTCAAGCAATTTAATTGGTTTATCTTTTGTGAGAGATCTAATTTTAGCTTTGAGATGATTAAGACTTACTTTTATCTTCCGACTCCCTGCCATAAGCCTCTGATTGCGCCATTAGACAACTTTGAGAGTCATGATACATGTTGCACCGTTGTTGTGGTTTAACGGTGGATCTAATGCACGTCTTTGCTTATATTGCATCATTGATAGGTTCATCGTCCTTAGAATCGACTCATCCAAAACCGCAACAATCGTTTCATGTTAGTCTTGCTTTGACTTTTCACTTTTATCTTTTATATTTTTCCTCTTCTCATTTGGGGCAGTTCCCAATTTGGTGACCACGATCACCACACTTAGAGCACCCAATTCTAGATATTGAACGAGAAAATGAAACAAACTATTTGGGTTTATTACCATTGAACTTTCCTTGGTTTTTCCTTTTAATAATACTAGCAATTTTTCTAGACAACATGGCAACTTGCTCCTCGGTCATTTTTGTTATCACTTAAGGTCATCCTTCACATTTGGTGGTCTCATTAGCACGTGTGTTAAGTTTCATTTTGTGTGCCATGGGAGATCCCATTAATGCTTGGTAAGTGAGGATATATAAGTATCTGGCCTCTTCAATGGTTGTGAATATGTGTTGCCATATGTCCGTAAGACTTCATAAAATTTTCCGGAAGTGTCCCCCGTTTAAAAGTTTTGAGCAAGGTTTTAAGTTCGTTGATAATATTAGAAAAGCGAGAAGACATGTTTTTTTTATTGACTCATCCTTTAGCATTTTGAAGGACTCGTATTTTTGCATTGAGATATCAATATGATGTTTCTTCACTTGCGTTGTGCCGTCATGGGCTAGCTCGAGAATACCTCATATTTATTTTGTCGTGCGATACCCTGCAATGCGACTAGTCTCCTCGGAGGTTATGCCACATACGGTAGAGATATGGCTCTAGCATTCTTCTCTGTTTTTTTATAGTCATTAGCATTGTAGTCCTTGACGGCCTTTAAAATCGTTCTACCACCTTTGTCAACACTTGTAATGGCTAGAGGAACATTTTTACAAATGACCCAACACTGATAGTTTTTTCCTTGAATGAAATTCATCATTCAAATTTTCCACCAATCGTAGTCCGTGCCATCGAAGACAAGATATTTGACAATTTTGGAATTCATTGAAATATAAATAAAAAGGATAAAAAAACTTAAGATAAGATTAATGTGACACCCTGCGATTTAACAATAAAGTAAACACTTAGTTTTTAGAGGAAATACGAGATTTTTATAACATTAAGAGCAAAACTGCGAATGTCACTATTTTATAAAACCAAAACTTAGTGTAATAAATCGTTTGTAAAAATTGTAACTTAAATAAATACAACGGACACCGATCCCTTGATAAATACACAATTAAGATAATAAACTAACTTAAACTACAACGCTAAGGGTGAATCGCTGTAAGTACAACGCTCGCTAGCTCACTCGTCAAAACCCCATGCAAAACCAACCTGCAACTTGTTCATTAATAAAACATGAATGCCACAGTCAGTGGGGAGTAACTCGGGGTTCTCTCAGCCTTATCACATCAAAACGCACATAAGCCAACATAAAATCATATTTCATCATGCATACATACATATCATGCCAGATATAAGGATAGCATTACATAATCATAATAATAATATACAAGCATATGAATCATCAATCGTATCATCATCATGCATGTAACAATGACTCGGGGAAGACTCCCCTTGGAAACCATATAGATCGCCAATGGCTTGAATCTCACTATTAACGACTATATGCTTGATAAGGTTAGGGATTCAATAGTCAAACCAATCATAAGCGTCCAGTATTCCAAGTATAAAACCCAACATATCATCAAGCGTATAAGCAAACACACTCTCACGGTAAATGACACGCATTAGCATCTGTACTTAGCAAGTATGACCAACCCGTCCATGGGATAAACATTTCCCTGAACCGTATACGATAAACATCTCGTACACGCAAGACTCATTTCCTCCCGGTAAGACGACGATAATAATATGGTCCTAGTCTAAACCTGGCCAGACTTATGGCTTGTTGAAAATGAAGCTTTTTTGGGCAATTGAGATTTGTCTAGTTGCCGGTAGGCTTACGGGAAGCCGGCCCACCGGTAGCCACCAAAAGACTCCTAATTCTACACTTGCTTTCTTCCTTATTTCATTTTGAGATCTAATTGAGGGGATGCTATAAATACCCCTTTGTAACCCCATTCTGGATATACTACCCTAGATACAAAAATCCTAGATTGAGCTTTCAATATTCATTATCATTACTCTAATCCTTTGATAATTAGCACTAATTACTCTATTTTCCTACTTAGTTATCTTTAGATTTAGTCTTTCCCTTAGCTATTGTTAAAGATTTAGGTTGTTATTTGAGATTATAGAAGACTTTCTTTCTATTTATTCATCAAAGGTTGCAACTTTTATTAAAGTTTGGTACAATTCTTCTCCTAATTACTTCTACTAGTTATTTAATTACATTTTCTTACTCATTCTACTAGTCATCATCTTGAATGTGTTTTCCTTTGTCTTAATCATGTTAAATGCTTCATCTTTAGTACCTAGTCTTAGGGGGTGTTTGGTTGGGGGAGTTGGAATGGAATGGAATGGATTTGATCCATTCTAGTGTTTGGTTGAGGCATTTTGGAATGGAGTTAGAATCCTAATGGATTCTAAATCCATTCCAACCCCCTCTAATCCCATACCCAAGTCTTACCCCAAGATTCAAACTCCATTCCATAATATTTGACATTCTACTCCATTCCAATGTTGAACCAAACAATATAAAGCAAGTATGGGATATAGAATCCAATCCTTAGTGGTATGACATTCCATACCATTCCATTCCAACCATTCGAACCAAACGCCCCCTTAGTAGTATGTGTGAGTAGTGTATTGTTAGGGTAGATGGGGGATTTAGTGTAGGTTTATGGGTTGATTATTGTAATTGTTTATAAAGATTTTGTCTTTGGGTAATCTACTTGTTTTGTGCACACAAGGTGTTTGATGAAATGCTTAAATGAGTAATTTGAGTAATTTTCATGTTTAATTACTAGTTTGAGTGAGAGCTTAGATTTGTATTGTATTTTTGTGTTTTGGATGTTTAGGGGGAGATAGGGCGAGAACCCAATCGAACCTTGAGTTAGGGTCCGTCTCACACCAAGAGGTGGAGGCTTGCCTAATCGCCGTCTTGCACCGAGAGGTGGAGATATGATTAATTAGACTCACTTTTAGACTAGTTTTAACCCCCACCATAATTGATCTATACTTACATCAATGAACTCATCCACCTTAGTTTCTTTTAATCTTTGTTCTTAATCTTATCTTTGCTTCCTTGTTAGTCTTAGTTAGTTTTAATAATTATCAACTTGCTTTTAGTTAGAACTAAACTAGAATTCAATTAAACCGCCTTAGAACCATAATTACCGTCCCTTGGGATACGACCCTTGCAATACCCAACGATAACTCGTTCGCTTGCGAGGTTAATTAAAACATACATCACCAATTTTCATAAATTGAGACATATAAGATGGAATTCAACAAGTAAACATATTTTATTCATAGATTCATACTAGTATATACTAAAGAATTCATCTTTAACATGAGAATTATTCTAAAACAAATAAAAAAGCACATAAGATGTGATACCGATTAACGCGTCAACATTGCCTTATTTAACGTCTTCTAAGCTTTCCGTAAATCAAGAAATAGTCTTCAACAGGGTCTTCTAAGTCTCTACCTAACATTATAATGAAAAAGATAAAGATTTCTCATACTAGAGAAAGACGGATGATTTGAATAAGTGAGAAAGGTGGAGCCTTTCATACCTTGAAATATAGATGAAGGTGAGAGGATTTGGAAACATTAAAAGGATCTTGATTTGGTTAAGAAAAGAAGGTTTTATGCATGAGAGATTTAATGGAGGAGTTTAAGGTGAGTTTTAATGGTGAAAATTTCAGATTTTTAGAGAGAGGAAGGAGGTGATGAAATTTGAAAAATGATGATAAAAACCCTAGAAAAATGAGGTTTTGGTGCCTAATAAGAGGTCCATAGGTTTCTTTAGGCCCAATAAAAAAGTGAATCCGTTTTAACTAGAATTCCGCGTAGAATCAAATTCCGAACTCCAAACGGACAATTAAGAAACGATTTTGATCCAACTAGAATAAAAATGCGATTCTTATAAAATTAAAAGCTAATAATAATAAATTAGCAAGTTAAAGTATTTTAACAGTTAAAAGAGAAGAGAATTATAAAATTTAACGATTTATTAACTTACCCAATATGATAAAATCAAGGGTGTTACAATCAAACTCTATGCGGTTAGACAATCAAGTGCACGAGACTCTGATACCAATTGTTGAGTTTTTGCACCTTGTACTTATGAGGGAAACCGGGTCAATTAAGTTCCCTTGAAAACTCTAGGGCACTTTAAGCGTGACACTCTTTTTTTATATCAGTATAAATAATATTTGAACTAATCAGACGACTGCTCAAATATAATTGTTCAGCAGTACTGATTCAGAAGCACTGGAATAAAAATTTAAATGAAAACAAAACAAAAGTAAAAACAAGAAAGACGAGAATACACGCGTTTTTTGAGTGGTTTGACCTCCACTCTAAAGATTTACATCCACTATCTCTTTTATTTATATATATTTTTTTTTAATAATCCTACCCGATTACAAAGAAAATCCCCACGATAAACCTTGATTGTGTGACTCGAGTTCAACACCGTACCCCCAAAATCTATCTCTCACAAAACATAAAAGTACAACTCTCTGCTATCTCCTTATATTTTGACTCAAAATGCTTTGCAAAGCAATTTTGAAAATCCTATATAAAAGCACAGGCTTCAAGTTACATTTTTACACTATATTTTGGTGAATAAACTTAAACTTTGAGCCTCTTATTTGTATATATATAGGAGAAAGTTGTTGACAATATCTAAAATAAAACACAAAAATATTTCAAAATATAACAATATTTTATCCAAAATATCTTTTGACTTTTTTTTTAATAAAAAAAAACCCTCCAAATCTTTATTGCTCAAATACCCTTTTCCAAATGATAAGAAAGATTATTTTGCTAGAATGTTCTGTCCAAATATTTTATAGAATATCATTTTCGAAAAATTTCTAAGAAAGAAGGTCAAAAAATATATCAGCGTGCTCAAAACATAAGTTTCGAGGTTTGCTTAAGATCACCATCTTTACATTTGCTAGATCAAGGACTACATTTCAAAATTAACTTGAAGCTTTTTCCACGATCAGCTGATATATTGTCATTTCACCCTCATTTCCACCCCTTTTCGTGTCATTTTGCCTGCCTTTAACGCTCCCGAAGAGCGTTTCTACGTGATTTACCTTATTCTAGCATATTTCTCGCTTTCACCGTGTTTTTGTATGTAAACCGCCACTTTAGGCGATTTCTACCTAATTTTGATCGACAAAGAAGAAGGTGGATCACTCGGAGGACCCACGACACACCTTAAGGGGCCCCACATACCCTTGGGGGGCCTACCCGATACGCCAAAGCCCTTCCAAATCAAAGCAAGCGAAACCGGGGAGGAAGCGACTAAGTCAAGTAAGGGAAGAAGGCAAAGAGGCACTTCACGGGCGTGAAAGGTATCTCACGGTCATGATATGCCTTTCCAAGAAGTTGGATTTTCGAGCAATTCAGCTCACGGCCGTGAAACACATTTCACGGTCGTGAAAGAGCTGTCACGGTTGTGAAACTCGTTTCACGGTCGTGACTTGATCGTGAAAGAAAGACCTGCTCCTGCACATATCTCCTGACCGTGACTTGCAGTTTCACGGTCGTGAGACAGCTTTCACGGCCGTGAAACACCTTTCACGATCGTGATCTTGCCCGCCCATGAGGTCTTTCGAAGCCCATCTTTCCTCCATTTTGAAAACCTGTAAATAGGCCCTCTTGTGTAATTAGAGGGTACGAAACCCTAGATCTGAAACTATCATAGAATTAGTACTTAATCTTCTATTAATCTTTCATAATTAAGCTTATTAGTTGGTCAATTAGAAATTAAGACTTGGTTTAGTGTTGAAACTTGGTTTGTATTCAAAGATTTGTGACAAAATCTTGGTTATTATATCAAAGTTTTCACCTTTTTCTAAGTTGGTATAATTTCTTTACTTAATCTTATCTTTAATTAATATTTCATTTCAATCCTTGTTATCTATTCATTGTTAATTAAAAGATGTTCATTGTTGTTGATTCCCCTTTGCAATCCTTAGTTAATATTGAATTTCCTTTGAATATGAGTGAGTAGTAATCTTGCTAGGGTTATGTGGGGGATTATGGGTTCTAGTATGAGTTAATGTGTTTTTGTTGGGGTTAATAGTTGATTATTGTCTTGTCTCCATCCTATGTTTATAACATGTTTGATGAAATGCTACGTGAGTTTGCATGATTCTCTCGCTTGTTTCGAATACCATAAGATCGAAAGTCGTGGTTTTTCGTAGAACCGCTAGTTTGGCAAACCGTATCTAGTGACGCGATAGCTAGTTCGGTTTGAGGGGGAATTGTAAGATCGAAAGCCTCAATTTAATATCCTAGACTAGACGACCCTTAAACTATTAAAGCCGACATTTTCACCTAACTATACCACCCATATGAACCCACTCACCCTAGTTTTCCCTCTTATTCGATAAAAATCCAATCTTTCTCGTTTTAGACTTTATTTGTTGTTTTTATTTGGCTTTAATTATTGTTATTTAGTTTAGTCAACAAATCCAAACCCAAATTACATTGTGACTTTGCAAGAGACTTAGGCCCTGTTCTTTTGGACTTAATTTCAGCTCTTATAAGTTCAGTTCAGTTCAGTTCAGTTCCAATAAGTTCAGTTCAGTTCAGTTCAGCTCTATTAAGTTCAGTTCAGTTCAGTTCAGTTCAGATCAGTTCAGTTCAGTTCAGTTCAGTTCAGTTCAGTTCAGTTCAGTTCAGTTCAGTTCAACTTACTTTATTTCAACATTATTATTATTATTATTATTACTATTATCATAGTTATTATTATATTAATTAATTTGTTATTATTATATTAATATATTTTTTAAAATTTATTATATTACTATTATTTATTATTATAATTATAAATTTTATTATTATATTAATATTTAATATATTTATTTATTAGTATATTATTACGATTAATTAATGAAAATATTAGTATTACTAACATTTATTATTTTTATTATTATTTTGTTATATTATATTTAATATTTTATTAATATATTCACATTATTATTATTATTATTATATAAATGATAACATTATTAGTAATAATATAATATAGTAATAAATATATTAATAAAAGTATCTAAAGAATTAATAAGATAATAGTATTTATATCATTTATATTATTATTTTATACTTATCTTATTAATTCTTTAGATGCTTTTATTAATATATTTATTACTATATTATATTATTACTAATAATGTTATCATTTATATTAATATTTTATAATATTATTATTATATTATATAAATATAGTATTATACTAATGTTTAATATATTATTATTATTATTATTATTTATAATATTATATTATTAAATTATACTTATCATATTTATTTTAATTACTATTTTTAATTTATTTATTACTATATTATATTATTATTAATAATTAGATAAGTAATAATAATATTTTACTATTATTATTATTATTATTATATTATAATTATATTACTATTTTATTTTTATATATCTTATTATATTAGTATAATATTATTATTACTATTGATTAATATTATTATAATGTTATTATTGTATTATTATTGTCATAATCTTTTTATTAGTTCAGTTCAGTTCAGTTCAGTTCAGTTCAGATCAGATCAGTTCAGTTCATTTCAGTTCAGTTCAGTTCAGTTCAGGTCTATTAAGTTCAGTTCAGTTCAACTCAGCTCCAATAAGTTCAGTTCAGTTCAGTTCAGTTCAGACGATTTCAGTCCAAAAGAACAGAGC
>JAIUZE010002706.1:15288-47486 GCA_022085475.1 Heliosperma pusillum | reverse complement strand
ACGAGAGTTATTTATTGGAAATTGAGTTACGAACTCATTCCACTTAAGTTTATTAGTCAATTATACGATAACTGACTGAATAAATTTTACGTCTTATTTTAATACGATTAATAAGATTTAATTTAATGATTAATCGTTAATTCATTTAATTAGTTGAGGTTGTGCATATATTTTGAGGTAGAGGTGATTAGTTTATTATATTTACAAGAAGTTGTAAAATAAACTAACTAGGCATTGTGGGACCCATTATATATTGATATAATGATAAAATATCACTTAAAAGTTAAGTGTATATTATTTATTAATTTGAGTCATATAATTGTTATATGATCAAATTAACTCTTAATTATACAAAATAATTAATCATATGATTATAAGTATTTGTGGGACAAATATCAAAAATCAAAATGGATCACATGACACTAGTGGGTGCCGAAAATTGGTAGTGTACAACATGATGATTGTTGTTTCTTGTATTACACTACATCTTGTTATCATGTCATGTTTATGACACATGATCATAACCTTTCTCACCTCTACACTCAACCAATTTGCATGGGATTATTTTAAGCAAAAATAAGAGGCCACATAGGCCATGATGGCCGGACCATAGTGTCCTTAAAAGGACAACTTTGTTGTTCATTTTGGATCACTTGTTCATTCTTATTTTGTTGCTTATCTCACTAAAATCCTCATCTATCTAAAAACCTCTCAAATACTAATATTTTCCTATTACTAGAGTAGTAATAAAATCTAATATTAGTTCATCTTTTCACTTGTGTTTTCTAGTCAAAAACTAAGTGATAAGTTTGGGTTCTCTCTTGGGTGCATCTAAAAGGAGGTCTTCTAGTTTTAAGATTACAAGGAGGATCATCTATTTCTTTCTAGCACAAGAACAACAAGAAAGGTGTTTCTTGTTGTGCCCATATAAAACGAAATTTCCCAATGTAAGGAAATTTCTTCTTACTTTTTATTATGCATTTTAATTTGCATGCATGCTACATAGATCTTTATTAAACACTAAATTAACAAGTAATTTAGTAACTAATTAGAGGAGTCTAATTAAGGTCTATGAACTTTCATTTATAATTTATGCTTTTTTTTTTATAATTTATACTATTAAATTGATTATGCATGTTGATTTTGTTCGAAATTGTTGCATGCATGTTGAATTACATGAATATGATAGTATTAAACCAAAAGCATCGAGCTAATTGTCGAATGATTTGTGGTACTTTCATGTCCTTGCTTTAAATTTGTTAATATTTTAGTTATAGAGGATTTTGAACGATTTTGGTGATTATATAAACAAATCGAACTAATTATGTATCATTGATTGCCTTGTGTAGTTGTTTATTAGATGTTTTTTTATTTAATTGCAAAACCTAGGATTTTATTTTTTTTATTATCAAATCTAGGGTTTCAAATTACGAAATTGAGTTTATTTGACACTGTAGTGAGAAATCAAGAGTTATTGTTTAGTTAGTGAGTATTTTAGTTAAGAAATTGAGAGTTATTGTTTAGTTAGTGAGTAATGTAGATATACATGTTGACTATGATACATGAAAAACTTGTGATACTGTCGTTACTAAAAAGGATGTGATATGGTTATTGGTACAATATGATATTGAATGTGAACACTAGTGATATTTAATCATCATAAATCGAGCATAGTAACTGGACTAAGACAAATAAAAAAGAGCTTTGAAAAACAAACAAATAGTGGTATGGGTGATTGATAAACCGGAATATGGTTGCGCGTATGCGGATATTGGAATAATTTGTTTATAAAAGTTTCAATGGTTTTTTTATAATGTTGTAGGCTGAATGCATGAGTGGCTGCCTAGAAAACATGCTTGTACCAAAAGCGGAAGATAAGATGATGACGATGGACATGCAAGAGCTCAAGATGCAGAAAAGATTATACAAGAGTGTTGCAAGTAATAGGTGCAGAGGCAGAGGTAGAGAAAGGAACTCAAATGACTACTAAGAAGATATTGATAAAAAACTTTTATTGAGAATGAATTGATGTAATGTTGGTAGAATAAGTAGTCTAATTTATGCATAAACTAATATTTTGTGATATTGTTTAAGAAAAATTATGATATTGTGTCTTGAATGTTGTGATATTATTTATTGAACTTCTTATATGAACATAATCTTTATTATGGTTTGTTTTTCATAATCTGTGATATTGTTTTAGGTGAAGTGTGATTGACATTCTTTGTTATGGTATCTAGTACTTCATTATCAACAGGTTGAAAAAGGTAAACTATATTATTGTGATATTGTTACTGGCAAATGGTGATATTGTTAATTCTACTGTGTAATATTGTTAATGGCATAGTGTGATATTGTTAATCGAATTGTGTGATATTGTTAATCCAATTGTGTGATATTGTTAACTACATCATGCGATATTGTTTCTTATAACGTGTGATATTGTTTTCAATATCTCGTGATATTATGACGCTACATATTGTTTATTTAAAATTGTTATAAAACATAATAAAAAGGGCAAATCATGATGTAAATATGATATTGTTAGTGAGTTACTTTGATTTTTTGTCTAAAAAGTCGTACTACTTTATCAAAATTATAAGAGTAACATCGTTCTATAGAAAAACAAGTTTCGTTAATAAAGTTGTTACTAATGTTTTGCAAAAGAGTCCTAGAAAAGACAATAAAATCTGATATCTAGGAGTAACAAAGTGCAAACCAAATATTGAAAGAGAATACAAAGTTGTAGCCACTTTGAAAGATATCTGAGAATAAAGATTGTCTTTATAAGAAAATTGACTACAAAAAAAAGTTCATTTGCTCATTGATGTTGTACTATATGGCTAGAAAGAGAACTTCATTTGCTCATTGATGTTGTATTATAACACTCTTCAGCATCCAGACCCAAAAGTCTTAATCATTCTCAACAAGCGAAGAAATCTGCAGAAAATAAAATAAAACATCATTTAATAACCATCTTTGTGACAAAATGAAATATAGAAACATCAAAATGGGAAACATAAATGAGTAGATGACTCATTTGATCGAGAAAGTAAAAGAGTTCACAACAAAAACGAAGGGTTTGGACCAGAGTCATGATCTCTATCAAGAAACTTTTGAGTGTAACATCATGAGGTTGTATGCATTCTGGAGTGGAAAGAGGTGTAACAAAAGTATTATCTACAACAAATGTTAATCCAATAGGTTATAGCAAAAAAAAAATATAATGAATTACAATGTAGTTTAGAGTGTGATATTGTTAAGTGTAACATGTGATACTCTTTACAATAACATGTGATATTAATTTAATTAAATTATTTATACTATGTATTGTATAACAGTATATTTCAGACTATGATATTATTATGCACAACATGTGATATTGTTAAGAATAACGTGTGATACTAATTTACATTAATTAGATAAACAACAGATATTTACAAAACCTAATTAAAAATCGAGTAAAGTACAAATCTGAACAAAAGCATGCTAAATATGTGATACTCTTAAGAATAACACGTGATACTAATTTACATTAATTAGGTAAACAATTTTAAGTATTCACAAAAAGAAAAACAACAAAGAGATGACATAAAGATATTGTTAAGTTCTTAAGCTTAACAAAAAAACAAGGAAATAACACATATAGAAGAATTACATCAATGAAAACAATAAAAAACGAAAAATATAAATAAAAGTGATCTAGAAATCATGCTACATATAACAAAATGAGATGATAAAAGTTGAAAAGTACATGAAATATGAAAATACATAAAAGGAGATGAATCATAAGTCATAACACAAATCTAAGAAATAAAATGAAAATAACAATAACGTTGATCAAATCAAAAGTTATTAGAGATAATCAATCATAATAATAGAGATAATCAAATTAAAAGGAAAAGAACAAAAACACAGAGAGTACGAAAAATGAATCGAAATACCTGACATTGCAAATAATGAAGAAGATGAACAAATAAATTATTAATAGTTGAGGAAGAAAAAGTAATTAAGATCCAAGAAGACACAGGAGGAGAGAGATGACAATAAAAATAGAGAGAAAATTTAGGTAAGGAAAGTTAGGGAGAGAATGTTAATGAATTGGAATGAAGTTTAGGTGTACAATATGACTTATATAGGAAGACGCAAAATTACAGAAATAGCCTTATTATCAGTAGTGTAATCTCAGCCATTAGATCTTCTTGATCTGACGGTTGAGATTAGGACTCAGGGACTCAAAAAGATAGGGTGAACTCACATGATTCTAATTCTATATATATATATATATTTGGGATCCAATGAGAATCTCCATGATAATGAGAACTGTGAGAACCACTCACAGCCCTTAGATCTAATAATATTAGACGCTCAAGATTAGTCAGTTACACTCTCATTTATTCACTCTTCACTCTTGCCCCTTCAAACCGTCACAATCAATTTTCCAATTATAAACTTCCCCTCTCTCTCTCTCTCTCTCTCTCTCTCTCTCTTCTCACTCTCATTTTCACTGTCACTCTCGCTTTCTCTTCAAACAACTTCTTCTTCCTTTGATCATGGAATGATCGTCCGCCATTGTTGTTATTTAAGCTTCTTTTCTTCTTCGTTCGTTCTTCTTCACTCCGCCAATTTCAAGACTTTCTCTCTTCGATCATCTTCTTCTTCTCAAGTTCATCATGTCTTTTTCCTGCAACGATCAACCGCCATTGCTGTAATTTTGAGCATATTACTCCGCCAATTTCAATAGTTTTCTCGTTTAAGTTTAGGTAATTCCTTATTTTCTACTATTTCTTTACTATTACTCAATTTTGACTTTTGTTGTGCTTCAAATTAGTTCAATTTCTGCTTTAGAAATGCGTGATTACATCTGATTTCTTTTATTTTTGTTGTTTTCAACTGTTGCATGTATGTTTAATCAAGTTTTCCTATATTCAATTTAGTATTTTATCATCTGATTTCTGATTATTTTGTTTACAATCCTAACCCTAATTTTGTGTTATACGACTATTATTGATGATTCATTCTGATTTCTTTTGTTTTTTGTTGCTTTTGTTTTTTGTTGTTTTCAACTGTTGCATGTATGTTTAATTACGTTTTCCTATATTCAATTTAGTATTTTATCAATTTCTGATTATTTTGTTTGCAATCCTAACCCTAATTTTTTGTTATACGACTATTATTGCTGATTCATTTTCAATACAATTGATTCCTCTACGTTCGACTTAATTCTTTGTTTCTACATCCATTTGTTTATTTTGTTGCTTTACTTCTTTTTGCTTCCTCAATATGGTACTCCTACTTACGGAATCAATGACTCTCTAGATAAGATGTAGCTTTTTAGGAGCCTATCTAACTACGTATATCGTTTTCTAACTTTGCCCCTTTCAACCTAGGTCTAATATGGACAATCATTGCTTGGGGTGGGTAATCAATCTTGAGGATGAAGATAGACAACAGTTCATTCATAATTATGTAACCGCAAAAAAGGCAAGTGTTAGTTGGACATTTGAAGGTCATGAAGTTCAGGTCGATGGTAGGCGTAGTCAAGCACAAAGTGGTGTTCTTGATGATCAAGATATCATGGAAACAATTTTCAGCAAAGTTGATAGTCAGTTTGACAAGGCAAACATGGCCGCTGTCTGTAAAAAATGGTCTCAACTGTTCATTTTTCATGTTGACGCACCTCTTGTTGATGCGGCATACATAGCCAACTTGCGAATTAATGATGTTAATGGCGTTAGGATAGTTCGTAGGGGTTCTAGAATAATTTCCCAAAGGTGTAAATGTTACCTTACACAGAATATGGCAGCTAGGTTACTATTGCATATTTACCAATACCGAAATCCATTGCAGAGAGCACATATTAGGGTGCTTAATGAAGTGCATGTTCGAGAAATTAATGATGCGCTCCGCGATATGCCAATCTTGACATTCCAAACAGCATATCTAGTTGCAAGACAATTACTAGTTCGTAGAACTTTAACTTAGATTAGGTTATGTAAACTCTAGATAGCCCAAGTTTATATTTTGCAAATGTAATGTATTTGGCTTGGTGCTTTAGTCTGATGCGGTTTTAATGTTGTCTTTTTGCCAACCTTTTGTATTATGTATAATTATAATGGTTTGTAATTTGTATAATTAAGACATATGTAATGGTTTGTACTTTGAAGTAATGTTAGAATCATTTTGCCTCAATTTCTGTCCTACTTTCTACATGATATTTGTATAGCCATATGTGTTTTTACATTCATAAAATATCTCTCAAATCATTCACAGATATGGGACGAAAAAATGTCGCACAAAAGAAAAAACCACCAGCTAAAAAACCTGTCTCAATGCATACTTTTTATTCAACCAAACCAAAAGATGATGAGGAATTAATAGGCAAGGCATCTAATTCAAGTAAGCTGTCTCAACTGATCTTATCTTTTGCATATGCATGGAATTACTTTATATGTACATTAAACAATCGTGTACATGCATAAAATATGTACAACCACGATATCCCGTACAAGTATGCTACGTAACATTGCGGCTGCTAGTGTAATCCATCCCTACTTTAAGGTTATCATTCCCCTAGTTTTAATCCCGTCCCCTCGGAAAAGGGTTCACTCTTCTCCCTCTAGGGTGTCTTTAGGTCTCGCGGCCGTTCGAATAAGGATAAGGGAAAGGGTTTAGGGTTGGATTAGGCGGGTCCGCGAAGCGGTCCTGCCTAATCCAACCCTAAACCCTTTCCCGTCCTAAACCCTTTCCGCGAAGCGGTCTAGCCTCTTACATGCATCAAAAACCAACATATGTGCATTAAACTACCGTGTACATGCATGAAAAAGCAATATATGTGCATTAAACATTCTCATACCTGCATACAATTTGTGAATGATTAGACCATCTAGGTTATACATTTTCATCAATTTGTAACATTATGTTATTAATTATGAAGCTAATAACTGTTCTTAAATTTTACCAGATAATATGGAAAAGGAAACTCCTACAGCCGAAAAAGTTGTGCAATGTCGAAGGAGTACTCGTAAGAAGCCTAATGATAAAGGCGAAGATGCAAGTCCAAGTAAGAAGCAACCTAACAAAAAAAGCAATATATGTGCATTAAACTACCGTTTCCCGTTCTAATTTTACGATACCACTCCCCTAGTGTTAATCCTGTTCGATATAGTTTGGCTTAAAAATAATTGTAAATGATGGCAATAGGCATCTAGCCTCTTACATGCATCAAAAACCAACATATGTGCATTAAACTACCGTGTACATGCATGAAAAAGCAATATATGTGCATTAAACATTCTCATACCTGCATACAATTTGTGAATGATTAGACCATCTAGGTTATACATTTTCATCAATTTGTAACATTATGTTATTAATTATGAAGCTAATAACTGTTCTTAAATTTTACCAGATAATATGGAAAAGGAAACTCCTACAGCCGAAAAAGTTGTGCAATGTCGAAGGAGTCCTCGTAAGAAGCCTAATGATAAAGGCGAAGATGCAAGTCCAAGTAAGAAGCAACCTAACAAAAAAAAGCAATATATGTGCATTAAACTACCGTTTCCCGTTCTAATTTTACGATACCACTCCCCTAGTGTTAATCCTGTTCGATATAGTTTGGCTTAAAAATAATAGTAAATGATGGCAATAGGCACCTAGCCTCTTACATGCATCAAAAACCAACATATGTGCATTAAACGACCGTACATATGCATGAAACAGCAATATATGTGCATTAAACACTCTCATACCTGCATACAATTTGTGAATGATTAGACCATCTAGGTTATACATTTTCATCAATTTGAAACATTATGTTATTAATTATGAAGCTAATACCTGTTCTTAAATTTTACCAGGTAATATAGAAAAGGAAACTCTTACAGCAGAAGAAGTTGTGCAATGTCGAAAGAGTCCTCGTAAAAAGCTTAATGATAAAGGCGAAGAGGCAAGTGCAAATAAGAAGCAACCTAACAAAAAAAGGAAGCCTAATGACGAAGGTGAAGGAACCTCAAGTGTGATCAAAGCTACGAAAAGAAGGAAACGTAATAATGACTATAAGACTCTACTTACGAGGATGAGTCCTTCAATGATAACTAATCTGATCAAGTTGAACCCATCTGAGAAGCAAATTGAAGCCATTCAGAGCATGGGTTTTGGGGGTTTGCTCAAGCTTCAAACAGAAGAAATCAATGGTCATTTAGCACGATGGATTGTAGAGTCATTCAATCCTTTTGATTGTTCGTTGATGAATGGGAAATTGGATATAACAGATGAGGATGTCTACTTGGCAACTGGAATTCCGATGGGTCCATTAGAAATCGTTCAAGTTGGGAGGTACTCCAAAGAGGAGGCTTATTTAGAGGCTGTCAAGAGATTTAAAGGGCAGTTTAGCATCTCAAATATTACCAAAAAGCTTGTACTAGAGAAGATGATGGAGCAGCGGGATGGTGGAGACGATTTCAAGAGAAACTTTCTTTTGTATATCGTTTCAACTCTGTTGATGGGTGTGATTGGTGATGCTCCTAGCACTCGCATATTAAGTTGCTTAGGTGATCTCTCCGGTGTTCCTAATTTCAATTGGTGCTAATTTGCAAGGGATCAAATGATGGACAATGTTATTTCATGGAAAGAGGCAGTGGTTAGTGATCCTAATACGTAATTTAAGGGACCTATTCTGATTTTTACCTTTATCTACTTGGATAGAGTATTTTTTAAGTCCCGAACGGTATCTCGATCTTTTCCTTTGTTGGCTAGTTGGTCGGACAAAAAGATCAGAGAAAGGGTGAAGTTGGAGAAACACGAGGGGAAGGGTTTCGGAAAGGGGCGCGTAGTAGACAGATTTGTTTATCATTCTGAAATTGTCCATGAAACGGAGGAGAAACACCGGCCTGATAATGCAACAAAAGATAAGGTTGACGGTAATGAAGAAGGTTGTCCCCTTGAAGAGAAAAAAAATGCGTTAATATTTTAGCGGGGTCTGCTGTTCATTTTGCAGACAGTTATGATGCATTATCCAAGGCAATTCGGCAAGCTAAATCCAAGGTTCCCAGTTTAGTCGCCGTTTCTCAAATGCAATCTTTGGCTGGTTCGTTGTTTGAAGGGTTCTCCATGTCTCAACAGAGTAGAGAATCTGAGAGGGAGGGGGATAGGGAGGGTGCTGCTGGCGTGGGTGGTTCTGCAAGTGGTGATAAAGTGGAGCTAGATCAGAGGATGGAGGAGGATAAAGTTCAGCAAGACGAAGAGAAAGTTGAACCTGAAACGGAGGAGGAGGAGAAGAAGGATGAGGTATATGGGGATGATGATTTTCTTGATAACCCCTCTGTCTTAGCTAAACTAGAAAGTGTTCTTAATAATGCCTATATAATCTTGGCAAAGAAAAGATGGACAAAGATCTTATGGAAGGACCCTCTTTTAGTCTTTTTACTGGTGATGACGCGCCAAAGAGTTCCGTGACTCAGTGAAGTTTCATTATTTTAAGGCTCCTCATGCGGGCGTTCCCCATGCAAGCACGTCAGCTACACCTTTCATTTCATCCCCTGTAGTAGTTCAGTGCCATGTATCGCCAATAGTTATCCCGTCCCAACCATCGCCAATAATTATCCCGTCCCAACCATCACCAATAGTTATCTCGTCTCAACTGTCATTGGATCAATCGCCAATTATGCCTTCTTCTCCCCTTGTACAAGTGTCCCCAATTGCCCCCTCAAAACATGCCATGGAGACCCGGCAACCTAAGAGGGTGCTGTCAAAGAGGAATGTTGAGGTAGCTGATGTTTACCGTTCACCTTTCTTCATATGAAACGTGGATGTGTTGCGTGACTTGAGTCAGTCTGAGAAAGAGATTGGAGACTATGCATTTGCCTGTGACTTAGACGAAGGGTATGTATTAGTCTACTACATCTCTTCATTTTTCATTGTATTCGATAAATGTATTATATTTTCTATTTATAACACTAATGTTTCCTTTTTTATACATGTTTAGCGAGGTTTTGTTCAGCCATACGGGCAAGAGTCTTACACGACGTGATTTAAAGACCTTGTTACTTGGTAGTAAAGTTCACAGCAATGTCAGCAGTTTGTGGTGTGATTATCTGAATGACCAAAACAGATTAAGATCTCGTACATCCCGTTGCCGTCTATTTTTCACCGAAGAAACTGATGTAGGTTTGTTATTTAATTTTGTTAGCGTCAGTTATCAAATTGTAGCTTTTGTATTCTCTAATACATCACCTAATTTAATCTACAGATTAACTCATTGGACGTCAACTTTGAAGAAGTGAAGTTGGTAATTCCTTGAAGATTTAAATTTTTTTTAAAATGTTGCTAATTAATAATATAAATAGTTCTTAGCTAATAGCCTTTTTATTTTTATTATATTGCAGGTTTTTACTCCTGTTGTGGCACCCACGCCACTTCTTTTTTGTTTCCATGTTGAGAATAGCTTGTACGAAGTTATACACCCAATGGATGCGAAGCAAACTGATTATTCAGTCCATGTTAAAGATGTGGTATGTCTTCATACGCTTTCGCAATAAGCTTGTTAAATGGTTGATTTAGGTCTACTTTTAAAATAAATTATTTACTTGGCATTGTCTTTCGCTTATCAGACGAAATTGTTGATTTCAAAGCTTAGTAATAAGATTCCAAAGCTGAATGCTGCATGGTTTTTAATAGCCAAACTGTATGTTCCGAATTCAACCTTTGATGTTGAGTGTGATACTGGAATTTACCTTATGCGTCATTTGGAGACGTACAACGGGACTAAGTTAGGCTATAGTTCAAAGCTGCTAAAGGACGTAAGTCTCTATTACTGAAGTCTAATTTTAAGTTAGTGTTTCTATTTATCTAGCTTACGCGTAATATTTAGATCAATTCAGATGAATGTTTATTAGGAAGCTCATCAGTTTGTTTCATTTTCTGCTACTTGTCTTATTTGTGCAGTTTCATGGATGTATATGCATGAACTAGCTTTGTAGTTTCATGAATTAGCCCTGTATATGCATTAACTAGCTCTGTAGTTTCATGAATTAGCCCTGTATATGCATGAAATATGTAAGCTCTGATGTTAACTTCACTTTTTTTTGTTATTTTTCAGAGATATGCTGTGAAACGTTATATTGTGAGGGTTTGCAATCAAATTTTGACTTGGGCTAACAACTCTTTGAAAGTTCAAGTGATGTCTGATGCAAAGGCTTACAACAGTGGCAGTGGCTGTGAGATTCGGTAAATAAAAATTCTACATTTTTGTCTTATACAACTTATATCTTGCAATCAAATTTTAAGAACCTTTGATTTTCCGCAGTAATCAGGTGCGACAAGAGTTATGCTATACGGATGCACGAAAAGAGTTATGCTATACAGATGCACAGTTGATGAATTTTATTAAGACAAATGTGGCGAATAAGAAGTAAGTTATAATTGACCATAAAGCATTTTTTAAAATATAATTATTTTTTTGCATTTATATGTTTTGAGTGGATCTAATTACAATATTTGCGTTATTAGTGATGTTGTTGTTGCAACGCAATGGTTGGAAGTTACCCAAGAAGCAATGCAGACTTTGCTACGAGGGAGTTGGGTGATGGATATGGTTATTGATCTTGTTGGTCTTCGTACAACACTCGAAAAACCAGGTGTTGTGTACTTTCCGACAATAATGAAGGTATGTATTCATATTCCTTAGTAACTACTAATGATTGTTCTTGGAATTACCAAGATTTTTGACAAAGGCTCGCTCGCACCTTTCAGGATGTTGTTCCTAAAGACGGTTTTCGAAGCCAATACATTAAGCTTGACTATTTGCCCCAAAATTTAGCCAAAGCCCAACTGGTAAATAAATAATTATCACTGATTGTGTATCATGACGGTTTTTATTGTATCAATTTCATTTCCGCATGTTTGTAAATATTTCAGGCGTTCTTTCCTTTCTGCGTGAACAAAGAACATTGGTTTGCTTGTGTTTCGGACTTTCATAAAAGGAAAAATTTCATACTTGACTCCAGATTGCCACGGCGCCCTGATGCAAGACGTACATTTTTGGTTGATACGGTATGATTTTATGCCTAACTCGCTGAATGATCATGTGCTCGTGTGTTGGATTGACCTGATATTTTTTTAAATCGCTTATCTCAGCAGCGAGAAATATGTCATTATTACGTTTATTTTATGGATCACTGTCACAACAACTTCTTCTTGTGTCACATTCCCTGTTACCAAAACTTTGTTCGAGTCGATTATATAATCTGAATGTTTTTGTATAGCTATTGCCTGCTTTGGAGATCATCGCAAGAGACCGTCCGGGTTACAAAAGACTGTTGCAGATAAAAACTTTTGAGTGGGAGATTGTGAATGTGCCTCAACAAAAGAATGGGTACCTTACGTACTTAAATTATGCTTAAATTATATTACTCATCTTAATATATTTGATGGATACAAACCATATTTAAATGTTTAACAACTTTCATAGGTATGCTTGCGGAGTCTATCTGCTGAAGTGGCTTGAAAACTTGCGTTTTCAAGCATCATGGATAGATGAGACTTGTTACGAGGTAAGGTTGTCTAAACTAAGTTATATTAGTTGAACATTATTGAGCATTTTTTATTGCAGCACTTTTAATATTGTTGTCAAAAATATATATGCAGGATTTGGATGAATATGGTGAGAGTATGCTTCTTGAAATTATGAAATGGGAGCAAAACAAGAGAAAGGTAATATCAATAACTTTTGAATTCATAATTTTCAATTTTCTTTCGTTTATTTTCAATCTAAGGAGTGGCCTAAACGTAACAATATTTCCCCCGCTTTTACTTTTGTAGGTTTTCGACTAGGCATTATTTTCTAAACACTTGATTATCGAAGGGAGTAGCACAGAACCTAACCCTACATTCCAACCATTGAACCTTGCAAGATTTGGTTGGAGTAAAGTTGTCGATTTATGTATGTTTGGGTGGTACAGTTAGTGTAATTATTGACCATAGGATCTGTTAAAAGATATCGGTAAGTTTAGGTGGTAAAGACATATAACTTATAGGATCTATTTAAACAGTTGTACTAGGGCATCAGTTATGAAATTATTGCCTTATACATGCATTAAAAAACAGTTTATGTGCATGAAACAACCTTCCACATGCATAAAATATGTTATCTTTGGGAACTGGCCTATGTCAAAACAGTTATGATTAGCGTAAACCAGTACTCGAAATATAAAATATGACCATCTCGTCTAGACAAGCGGAAAACAGTTCTCAAAATTGTTCCAGAATTAGGTAACTTGATGAATAATAATTGTAAAGCAAATTAAGCTATTTGTCATCGGTCGTCTTTTCTAAAAAAAACTCTGATTGTCTAAAAGACTAATATTAATATGGGACAAAGCCCAAATTGAAATAAGCACAAATTAAGTACTTTAAGTTTTCCCTACATCATTTCATCAAATTTTTCAAGTTCCTTAATAATTGTCGTATGAGTGCATTAAAAAATAGTTTATGTGCATGAAACAACCTTGTACATGCATGAAATATGTTATCTTTGGGACCTGGCCTGTGTCAAAACAATTATGAATTTTCATTCTAAATATGACCATCATGTCTCGACAAGCGGAAACCAGGACTCAAAACTGACCCTAAATTATGACTGGCCCAATACTAATACTCTCATCGTCAAGCGCGTGCATTGCTGCGAAGTCAACAATCTCCGCCCCATCACTTCATAATCCCTGCCGCCCCACCACCTTCTCTATTCATGCCATCAATCCAAACATCTTCGTGGCACAAATCAAATAGTCAAACAGTTTGTGTATTAATATAGCCCAAGCTTCATCAATTAATCCCTTTTAGTTAATTGTTCCCTACATAAATTAATCCTATTTCTCAAGTTCCTCAAATAATTGCCTTTTACATGCATTAAAAATTAGTCTATGTGCATGAAAAAACCTCCTACGTGCATGAAATACGTAATATTCGAGTCCAAACATGGTCATAGGATGTGCCAAAATTAAAACAAGTTCACATGAATAAGAGGACCATTTTTCAAGTGGACTTTAGTGAGTCCATTCTCAAGTGATTTTTGAAGGCTTCACAAGTCGAAATTCTATAAAATAAAAAAGTTCAACAATAAAAGTTCAAATAAAAAGTCCAAATACAAAATTTCAAATAAAAAAGTCCTAAAATGGTTATACATGCTACTGTCAAATAAAAAAAATCTTCAAGTATGCTTCTCAAATGATATTCTTCAAGTTCTTCAAGTATGCTTCTCAAATGATATTCTTCAAGTATGGTCCAACAGTGCAAGTCCCCTGCTTAACTGCACAAGTCCAAACATTGTTTCATTAATCAAATTTGCAAAACTACCAAGCGACACAAGTATAGTTTCAGGAGAGATAAAAAAAACTGGAGGGAAAACATGTGCTAATAATAGAAAACTTACGCTAATATAAGAGAAAACTTACTCTACTCATCGTTGGTGGTCTTTTTGTCACAATTCCTACTGTCATGGTTCGCCATCTCCCCACAAGCCTTGCATCTTCTTAGCGGTCTCTTACTTACTTCCCCAGCCTTTCCTCTTTGCGAGATCAATCGTTTCCCGGATCCTTTGTTTTTGCATTGTCTTGGAGGCAAAACTTTAATTTCACTAGGAAGACTTGTTCCCAAAAGCATTCCAATTTCAGCATTCTTGTCCATTTTCTTTCCAATACCACTATTACCACTATCATCAATGACACTTGTTACCGCAAGTACCCTTTCTTTGAACCCACGTAGCATGCCCAGCAACTCATCACAATAAACAGGACTTTGTTCAACTACCGACACGCAAGTGAACAATTCTGACCACAATTCACTGACTTTGTTTTTCTGTACCTCAACTGATCTACAATCAGTGAGCAACTGCCCATCAGAACTGAATATGGGCTTGCAGGTTGCTAGTTTGCTCCACCTATTAATTAAATATTCACTTGGAACTTTCTTAAACCCTTGTTCTCTAAGGACACACAGAGCATGTCTACAGAGTATTCCATGCCTTTCAAACTTCTTGCAAGTGCACACAATTTTTGATTCATCCGTCTTTAACCCAACCACATACACTTTATCCCTTTCTCGATCTATGATAGAGATGTATTAAATTGCATGTTCCGGATCTTTTTGTATATCCTCAACACCACATGAAAAGCATGCTGCTTTTAATTCCTCCTGAAACTCAAAGAAAATTTTTGGAGTGTAGAATTCTGCTGCATGCTTTTCTATGGCTAGTGGAGTACACAACGAAGGGGACGAGTTCTTTGATTGTGCAATCAGTTTCGATTGAGTCCATCTTTGTGAATCCATTGCACTCTCAAATCTCATCCAAAACTCAACAAGGGTCAAATTTGGATGAGTGAAGTTGCTAAAGAAATTATTTTCTGACTCCGACCTAGAGGTTGTTCTCATCAGACCTCCTAAAAACAAGTCACGAAAGTAAGCTGGAACCCACAACTTTCTCATACAATACTTCTCCTTAAGCCACCCATTATCTGACAACCCATGAGATTCCACAATTGTATTCCACCTTTCCTCAAATTCATTCGGCTCCACATCTTCACCCCAAACACATGAGTTTATCTCTTTCAGAAAGCTAGTTTCTTTACATATTGTATGCCCTACCTTCTCAGGCAACTTCTTCAATATGTGCCACATGCAATATCTATGTTGCACCTTATCTTTAAAGACTATCTTCATTCCTTCTTCTATCCCCCCGTCTTCATCAGTTATCATACAAACTGGATGACGACCCCCCATAGCTTCTAGGAATTTCGTAAATAACCAACGAAATGACTCCTTCCCCTCATTAATAAGAAGTCTTGCCCCAAAGGTAACGCACCTCTTATGATGATCCACCCCAGTGAAAGGGGTAAAGATCATTCTATAAGTATTTTTCCTAAAGGTAGTGTCAAAGGATGTCATGTCCCCAAATAACAAATAATTTTTTATACTAATAGGGTCAGCCCGAAAAATATGTGACAATCTACCTTTAGAGTCTACCTCAAAATCGAAGTAAAACGACGGACACATGTGTTTTATTTTCATAAAATGCTCAATGAGCATTTGAGCATCACCTTCTGCTAAATACTTCTTTATATCTCTTGAATAATTTTTAAAGTCTTCCAATGACGCACCCACATTCTTATAAACTCTAACGTACTCCTTAAACATCCTAAAGGTCATAACTGATCCTTGGTTGACTTTTGCGTTGTCAACTATGAATTTTTTATGAACTATATTCAATTCTCTTGTTTGCGTCAAATGTACCATTGTTAATGGTGTTTGTGGCATATGATTATGACCTTCAACAAAAGCATATATTTGGTATTGACCACTAGGAATTCGCTTAAAGTTAACCCTAGCAGGACACGAAATCCTAGTTCTTTGCCTCCGTTGTTTTGTTCCTTTTGCTTCACATTCTCCAGCCTTATTACACAAACATGCTTTATGCGTGACAACATCCTTAGAAACCTTTTGTGATCCTAATCTAGACACAAAGCCACATTCTTTTGCATATGCTTCATAAAACCCAATACCAAGTTCAAGCTTATCGAATACCATACCAATACTAGGCTTAAGATGGATAGGACAATCAAAAGTACGATTCCTGTTGCTTGAAGAACCTTCTGCCTCCTCTTCATCTACTACTTCCTCTACTACGTTGTCTGCATATGTGATGAAATAAAGTAGAATTAAAAAGATGAGGGATACATAAGAAGATGAATTACAGATATACAACACATGTATAGCTCAGTTTTCTTAACACTTGACTTATAGGTGCATGGAAAAATGACACATGTGCATGAAAAAACCCAGTACATGCATGAAATATGAAAAAACTAATGAGGTAGAACAAAATTGTACCTTGAATAACATCAGAAGTCACAGGTACAGGAACCTCAACTGCAATTGCAGATATTTCAGATACGGATTGAGATGCATTAGCTTCTACAATCACTACTTGACTTGTAATTACATTTGAAGAAGTATATGATACAATGTCACTCACATTCCTACAACAAGAAACATCAAAAATTAAATAATGAACGATTTTGATGCATATCAGAAAATTACTACATTGATAAAACCCAGATTTTGATGCACCTAATACAAATTAGATGCACATAATTATCTACAGATTTTGATAAAACCCATATTTCAACAAATTAGGTAATTTATCAAAATCAACAACCATAATTTCTCAATTGACCCAATATAATTCACCAAACCCTAATTTCACAAACATAATAATAATTACCAGTTTAGCCCAATAATAAAACCATTAATTCAACTAATTTAATCAAAAAACTAAAAAAATTACAATTAGATAACAATATAAACCCTAATTTCACAAAAATTAATCATCAATTTCGAATGTTTACCTCGAATTAACAGTATCCATGGATGGAGAAGCTTTTAACAGTTTAATCGTCGAAGTGCTTGATCGTCGAAGTGTTTGATCGTCCTTTATGTGACGATCGAACGGGATAGAGAAGGGTTTGGGGGTGGGAGCGAGAAAGAATGGGCGTTAGATGAACTGATGTCGAAGAGAGAGAAAGAATTATGAGTGAGAAAGAAATTTTGGAAAATGAATGAGATTGAAAGGTTTGGGGACGGGAGAGAGAAAATTGGAGGTGTTTGGTTAGTTAATCTGAGCTGTCTATATTATAAGATCTAAGGGATGTAAATGGTTCTCACAGTTCTCATTATACTAGTAGTTCTCACCGGATATATATAGATAGGTTCTTGTGAGTCCACCCTTTTTTTTGAGTCCATGAGTCCTCATCCTAGCCATTAGATGAGAGAGATGGATGAATGAGATTGTAGAGACAAAAGCATACTTAACACTAATCAATTACCTATGCACTAATTAATTAACTTTCTCTCTCTAGCCTTTAGTTAATCACTTTTGAGCACTTTTAAGTATCTGAGATTTATGAGTATAACTTCAGCCCCTATTTGTGTAACTTCAAACTAAAATGTGATTTCGACTAAATAAATTTGAATTTATGAAACTTCAAGACAAGTTTATGTGATTTTAGCCTTTTTATGAGTATAACTTCAGTCATTACGAGTGTAACTTCAACCTATATTTATGTAACTTCAAACTAAAATGTGATTTCGACTACATAAATTTGAATTTATGAAATTTCAAGACAAGTTTATGTGATTTTAGCCTTTTTATGAGTGTAACTTCAGTCATTACGAGTGTAACTTCAACCTATATTTATGTAACTTCAAACTAAAATGTGATTTCGACTACATAAATTTGAATTTATGAAACTTCAAGACAAGTTTATATGATTTTAGCCTTTTTATGAGTGTAACTTCAGTCATTACGAGTGTCACTTCAACCATTATTTTTGTAACTTCAAACTAAAATGTGATTTCGACTACATAAATTTGAATTTATGAAACTTCAAGACAAGTTTATGTGATTTTAGCCTTTTTATGAGTGTAACTTCAGTCATTACGAGTGTAACTTCAACCATTATTTTTGTAACTTCAAACTAAAATGTGATTTCGACTACATAAATTTGAATTTACGAAACTTCAAGACAAGTTTACGTGATTTTAGCCTTTTTATGAGTGTAACTTCAGTCATTACGAGTGTAACTTCAACCATTATTTATGTAACTTCAAACTAAAATGTGATTCCGACTATATAAATTTGAATTTATGAAACTGCAAGAGAAGTTTAAGTGATTTTAGACTTTTTATGAGTGTAACTTCAGTCATTACGAGTGTCACTTCAACCATTATTTATGTAACTTCAAACTTAAATGTGATTTCGACTACTTAAATTTGAATTTTTATAAAACTTCAAGACAAGTCTTTCCTAGTGTAATTAGTATCACACGTTATTCTTAACAATATCACATGTTGTGCATAATAATATCATAGTCTGAAATATACTGTTATACAATACATAGTATAAATAATTTAATTAAATTAATATCATGTTATTGTAAAGAGTATCACATGTTACACTTAACAATATCACACTCTAAACTACATTGTAATTCATTATACTTTTTTTTGCTATAACCTATTGGATTAACATTTGTTGTAGATAATACTTTTGTTACACCTCTTTCCACTCCAGAATGCATACTACCTCATGATGTTACACTCAAAAGTTTCTTGATAGAGATCATGACTCTGGTCCAAACCCTTCGTCTTTGTTGTGAACTCTTTTACTTTCTCGATCAAATGAGTCATCTACTCATTTATGTTTCCCATTTTGATGATTCTATATTTCATTTTGTCACAAAGATGGTTATTAAATGATGTTTTATTTTATTTTCTGCAGATTTCTTCGCTTGTTGAGAATGATTAAGACTTTTGGGTCTGGATGCTGAAGAGTGTTATAATACAACATCAATGAGCAAATGAAGTTCTCTTTCTAGCCATATAGTACAACATCAATGAGCAAATGAACTTTTTTTTGTTGTCAATTTTCTTATAAAGACAATCTTTATTCTCAGATATCTTTCAAAGTGGCTACAACTTTGTATTCTCTTTCAATATTTGGTTTGCACTTTGTTACTCCTAGATATCAGATTTTATTGTCTTTTCTAGGACTCTTTTGCAAAACATTAGTAACAACTTTATTAACGAAACTTGTTTTTCTATAGAACGATGTTACTCTTATAATTTTGATAAAGTAGTACGACTTTTTAGACAAAAAATCAAAGTAACTCACTAACAATATCATATTTACATCATGATTTGCCCTTTTTATTATGTTTTATAACAATTTTAAATAAACAATATGTAGCGTCATAATATCACGAGATATTGAAAACAATATCACACGTTATAAGAAACAATATCGCATGATGTAGTTAACAATATCACACAATTGGATTAACAATATCACACAATTCGATTAACAATATCACACTATGCCATTAACAATATTACACAGTAGAATTAACAATATCACCATTTGCCAGTAACAATATCACAATAATATAGTTTACCTTTTTCAACCTGTTGATAATGAAGTACTAGATACCATAACAAAGAATGTCAATCACACTTCACCTAAAACAATATCACAGATTATGAAAAACAAACCATAATAAAGATTCTGTTCATATAAGAAGTTCAATAAATAATATCACAACATTCAAGACACAATATCATAATTTTTCTTAAACAATATCACAAAATATTAGTTTATGCATAAATTAGACTACTTATTCTACCAACATTACATCAATTCATTCTCAATAAAAGTTTTTTATCAATATCTTCTTAGTAGTCATTTGAGTTCCTTTCTCTACCTCTGCCTCTGCACCTATTACTTGCAACACTCTTGTATAATCTTTTCTGCATCTTGAGCTCTTGCATGTCCATCGTCATCATCTTATCTTCCGCTTTTGGTACAAGCATGTCTTCTAAGCAGCCACCCATGCATTCAGCCTACAACATTATAAAAAAAACCATTGAAACTTTTATAAACAAATTATTCCAATATCCGCATACGCGCAACCATATTCCGGTTTAGCAATCAACCATACCACTATTTGTTTGTTTTTCAAAGCTCTTTTTTATTTGTCTTAGTCCAGTTACTATGCTCGATTTATGATGATTAAATATCACTAGTGTTCACATTCAATATCACATTATACCAATAACAATATCACATCCTTTTTAGTAACGACAGTATCACAAGTTTTTCATGTATCATAGTCAACATGTATATCTACATTACTCACTAACTAAACAATAACTCTCAATTTCTTAACTAAAACACTCACTAACTAAACAATAACTCTTGATTTCTCACTACAGTGTCAAATAAACTCAATTTCGTAATTTGAAACCCTAGATTTGATAATAAAAAAAATAAAATCCTAGGTTTTGCAATTAAATAAAAAAACATCTAATAAACAACTACACAAGGCAATCAATGATACATAATTAGTTCGATTTGTTTATATAATCACCAAAATCATTCAAAATCCTCTATAACTAAAATATTAACAAATTTAAAGCAAGGACATGAAAGTACCACAAATCATTCGACAATTAGCTCGATGCTTTTGGTTTAATACTATCATATTCATGTAATTCAACATGCATGCAACAATTTCGAACAAAATCAACATGCATAATCAATTTAATAGTATAAATTATAAAAAAAAAAGCATAAATTATAAAAACGAGTACCTATATGATTTTGGTGGCAAATCCACTAAGATTATTCAAGTGTAGTGAATGAATTCATCTTGAAAGTTGAAATCAAGTTGAAATTTAACACATTTTGCAGATTTTCGTGAGAATTTAGAGATGATTTTTGGAGATTTTGAATCTGATTTTTAGAGAGAGAAAAGGGGTTTCTTTTTGGGTGAGAATCATGAGTTTTGTGAGTTATAATTAGAACCTACGTGGTACAATCTTAGAGCTCCATATTTGTTAGATCCAACGGTTGTTATTAGGACTCACGGACTCAAATATATGAGTGGACTCACCGACCGGATCTTGCCTATATATATATATATATATATATATATTTAGGCAAGATCCGGTGAGTCCACTCATATATTTGAGTCCGTGAGTCCTACTAACAGCCGCTCGATCTAAAAAAGATGGAGCGCTGAGATTGAGCCACGTAGGCATGATGGTTTCCGCCCAGTCATAATTTAGGGTCAGTTTTGAGTCCTGGTTTCCGCTTGTCGAGACATGATGGTCATATTTAGAATGAAAATTCATAATTGTTTTGACACAGGCCAGGTCTCAAGGATAACATATTTCATGCATGTACAAGGTTGTTTCATGCACATAAACTATTTTTTAATGCACTCATACGACAATTATTAAGGAACTTGAAAAATTTGATGAAATGATGTAGGGAAAACTTAAAGTACTTAATTTGTGCTTATTTCAATTTGGGCTTTGTCCCATATTAATATTAGTCTTTTAGACAATCAGAATTTTTTTTAGAAAAGACGACCGATGACAAATAGCTTAATTTGCTTTACAATTATTATTCATCAAGTTACCTAATTCTGGAACAATTTTGAGAATTGTTTTCCGCTTGTCTAGACGAGATGGTCATATTTTATATTTCGAGTACTGGTTTACGCTAATCATAACTGTTTTGACATAGGCCAGTTCCCAAAGATAACATATTTTATGCATGTGGAAGGTTTTTTCATGCACATAAACTGTTTTTTAATGCATGTATAAGGCAATAATTTCATAACTGATGCCCTAGTACAACTGTTTAAATAGATCCTATAAGTTATATGTCTTTACCACCTAAACTTACCGATATCTTTTAACAGATCCTATGGTCAATAATTACACTAACTGTACCACCCAAACATACATAAATCGACAACTTTACTCCAGCCAAATCTTGCAAGGTTCAATGGTTGGAATGTAGGGTTAGGTTCTGTGCTACTCCCTTCGATAATCAAGTGTTTAGAAAATATTGCCTAGTCGAAAACCTACAAAAGTAAAAGCGGGGGAAATATTGTTACGTTTAGGCCACTCCTTAGATTGAAAATAAACGAAAGAAAATTGAAAATTATGAATTCAAAAGTTATTGATATTACCTTTCTCTTGTTTTGCTCCCATTTCATAATTTCAAGAAGCATACTCTCACCATATTCATCCAAATCCTGCATATATATTTTTGACAACAATATTAAAAGTGCTGCAATAAAAAATGCTCAATAATGTTCAACTAATATAACTTAGTTTAGACATCCTTACCTCGTAACAAGTCTCATCTATCCATGATGCTTGAAAACGCAAGTTTTCAAGCCACTTCAGCAGATAGACTCCGCAAGCATACCTATGAAAGTTGTTACATTTAAATATGGTTTGTATTCATCAAATATATTAAGATGAGTAATATAATTTAAGCATAATTTAAGTACGTAAGGTACCCATTCTTTTGTTGAGGCACATTCACAATCTCACACTCAAAAGTTTTTATCTGCAACAGTCTTTTGTAACCCGGACGGTCTCTTGCGATGATCTCCAAAGCAGGCAATAGCTATACAAAAACATTCAGATTATATAATCGGCTCGAACAAAGTTTTGGTAACAAGGAATGTGACACAAGAAGTTGTTGTGACAGTTATCCATAAAATAAACGTAATAATGACATATTTCTCGCTGCTGAGATAAGCGATTTAAAAAAATATCCGGTCAATCCAACACACGAGCACATGATCATTCAGCGAGTTAGGCATAAAATCATACCGTATCAACCAAAAATGTACGTCTTGCATCAGGGCGCCGTGGCAATCTGGAGTCAAGTATGAAATTTTTCCTTTTATGAAAGTCCGAAACACAAGCAAACCAATGTTCTTTGTTCACGCAGAAAGGAAAGAACGCCTGAAATATTTACAAACATGCGGAAATGAAATTGATACAATAAAAACCGTCATGATACACAATCAGTGATAATTATTTATTTACCAGTTGGGCTTTGGCTAAATTTTGGGGCAAATAGTCAAGCTTAATGTATTGGCTTCGAAAACCGTCTTTAGGAACAACATCCTGAAAGGTGCGAGCGAGCCTTTGTCAAAAATCTTGGTAATTCCAAGAACAATCATTAGTAGTTACTAAGGAATATGAATACATACCTTCATTATTGTCGGAAAGTACACAACACCTAGTTTTTCGAGTGTTGTACGAAGACCAACAAGATCAATAACCATATCCATCACCCAACTCCCTCGTAGCAAAGTCTGCATTGCTGCTTGGGTAACTTCCAACCATTGCGTTGCAACAACAACATCACTAATAACACAAATATTGTAATTAGATCCACTCAAAACATATAAATGCAAAAAAAAAAATTATATTTTAAAAAATGTTTTATGGTCAATTATAACTTACTTCTTATTCGCCACATTTGTCTTAATAAAATTCATCAACTGTGCATCTGTATAGCATAACTCTTTTCGTGCATCCGTATAGCATAACTCTTGTCGCACCTGATTACTGCGGAAAATCAAAGGTTCTTAAAATTTGATTGCAATATAAGTTGTATAAGACAAAAATGTAGAATTTTTATTTACCGAATCTCACAGCCACTGCCACTGTTGTAAGCCTTTGCATCAGACATCACTTGAACTTTCAAAGAGTTATTAGCCCAAGTCAAAATTTGATTGCAAACCCTCACAATATAACGTTTCACAGCATATCTCTGAAAAATAACAAAAAAAAAGTGAAGTTAACATCAGAGCCTACATATTTCATGCATATACAGGGCTAATTCATGAAACTACAGAGCTAGTTCATGCATATATAGGGCTAATTCATGAAACTACAAAGCTAGTTCATGCATATACATCCATGAAACTGCACAAATAAGACAAGTAGCAGAAAATGAAACAAACTGATGAGCTTCCTAATAAACATTCATCTGAATTGATCTAAATATTACGCGTAAGCTAGATAAATAGAAACACTAACTTAAAATTAGACTTCAGTAATAGAGACTTACGTCCTTTAGCAGCTTTGAACTATAGCCTAACTTAGTCCCGTTGTACGTCTCCAAATGACGCATAAGGTAAATTCCAGTATCACACTCAACATCAAAGGTTGAATTCGGAACATACATTTTGGCTATTAAAAACCATGCAGCATTCAGCTTTGGAATCTTATTACTAAGCTTTGAAATCAACAATTTCGTCTGATAAGCGAAAGACAATGCCAAGTAAATAATTTATTTTAAAAGTAGACCTAAATCAGCCATTTAACAAGCTTATTGCGAAAGCGTATGAAGACATACCACATCTTTAACATGGACTGAATAATCAGTTTGCTTCGCATCCATTGAGTGTATAACTTTGTACAAGCTATTCTCAACATGGAAACAAAAAATAAGTGGCGTGGGTGCCACAACAGGAGTAAAAACCTGCAATATAATAAAAATAAAAAGGCTATTAGCTAAGAACTATTTATATTATTAATTAGCAACATTTTAAAAAATTTAAATCTTCAAGAAATTACCAACTTCACTTCTTCAAAGTTGACGTCCAATGAGTTAATCTGTAGATTAAATTAGGTGATGTATTAGAGAATACAAAAGCTACAATTTGATAACTGACGCTAACAAAATTAAATAACAAACCTACATCAGTTTCTTCGGTGAAAAATAGACGGCAACGGGATGTACGAGATCTTAATCTGTTTTGGTCATTCAGATAATCACACCACAAACTGCTGACATTGCTGTGAACTTTACTACCAAGTAACAAGGTCTTTAAATCACGTCGTGTAAGACTCTTGCCCGTATGGCTGAACAAAACCTCGCTAAACATGTATAAAAAAGGAAACATTAGTGTTATAAATAGAAAATATAATACATTTATCGAATACAATGAAAAATGAAGAGATGTAGTAGACTAATACATACCCTTCGTCTCAGTCACAGGCAAATGCATAGTCTCCAATCTCTTTCTCAGACTGACTCAAGTCACGCAACACATCCACGTTTCGTATGAAGAAAGGTGAACGGTAAACATCAGCTACCTCAACATTCCTCTTTGACAGCACCCTCTTAGGTTGCCGGGTCTCCATGGCATGTTTTGAGGGGGCAATTGGGGACACTTGTACAAGGGGAGAAGAAGGCATAATTGGCGATTGATCCAATGACAGTTGAGACGAGATAACTATTGGTGATGGTTGGGACGGGATAATTATTGGCGATGGTTGGGACGGGATAACTATTGGCGATACATGGCACTGAACTACTACAGGGGATGAAATGAAAGGTGTAGCTGACGTGCTTGCATGGGGAACGCCCGCATGAGGAGCCTTAAAATAATGAAACTTCACTGAGTCACGGAACTCTTTGGCGCGTCATCACCAGTAAAAAGACTAAAAGAGGGTCCTTCCATAAGATCTTTGTCCATCTTTTCTTTGCCAAGATTATATAGGCATTATTAAGAACACTTTCTAGTTTAGCTAAGACAGAGGGGTTATCAAGAAAATCATCATCCCCATATACCTCATCCTTCTTCTCCTCCTCCTCCGTTTCAGGTTCAACTTTCTCTTCGTCTTGCTGAACTTTATCCTCCTCCATCCTCTGATCTAGCTCCACTTTATCACCACTTGCAGAACCACCCACGCCAGCAGCACCCTCCCTATCCCCCTCCCTCTCAGATTCTCTACTCTGTTGAGACATGGAGAACCCTTCAAACAACGAATCAGCCAAAGATTGCATTTGAGAAACGACGACTAAACTGGGAACCTTGGATTTAGCTTGCCGAATTGCCTTGGATAATGCATCATAACTGTCTGCAAAATGAACAGCAGACCCCGCTAAAATATTAACGCATTTTTTTTCTCTTCAAGGGGACAACCTTCTTCATTACCGTCAACCTTATCTTTTGTTGCATTATCAGGCCGGTGTTTCTCCTCCGTTTCATGGACAATTTCAGAATGATAAACAAATCTGTCTACTACGCGCCCCTTTCCGAAACCCTTCCCCTCGTGTTTCTCCAACTTCACCCTTTCTCTGATCTTTTTGTCAGACCAATTAGCCAACAAAGGAAAAGATCGAGATACCGTTCGGGACTTAAAAAATACTCTATCCAAGTAGATAAAGGTAAAAATCAGAATAGGTCCCTTAAATTACGTATTAGGATCACTAACCACTGCCTCTTTCCATGAAATAACATTGTCCATCATTTGATCCCTTGCAAATTTGCACCAATTGAAATTAGGAACATCGGAGAGATCACCCAAGCAACTTAATATGCGGGTGCTAGGAGCATCACCAATCACACCCATCAACAGAGTTGAAACGATATACAAAAGAAAGTTTCTCTTGAAATCGTCTCCACCATCCCGCTGCTCCATCATCTTCTCTAGTACAAGCTTTTTGGTAATATTTGAGGTGCTAAACTGCCCTTTAAATCTCTTGACAGCCTCTAAATAAGCCTCCTCTTTGGAGTACCTCCCAACTTGAACGATTTCTAATGGACCCATCGGAATTCCAGTTGCCAAGTAGACATCCTCATCTGTTATATCCAATTTCCCATTCATAACCGAACAATCAAAAGGATTGAATGACTCTACAATCCATCGTGCTAAATGACCATTGATTTCTTCTGTTTGAAGCTTGAGCAAACCCCCAAAACCCATGCTCTGAATGGCTTCAATTTGCTTCTCATATGGGTTCAACTTGATCAGATTAGTTATCATTGAAGGACTCATCCTCGTAAGTAGAGTCTTATAGTCATTATTACGTTTCCTTCTTTTCGTAGCTTTGATCACACTTGAGGTTCCTTCACCTTCGTCATTAGGCTTCCTTTTTTTGTTAGGTTGCTTCTTATTTGCACTTGCCTCTTCGCCTTTATCATTAAGCTTTTTACGAGGACTCTTTCGACATTGCACAACTTCTTCTGCTTTAAGAGTTTCCTTTTCTATATTACCTGGTAAAATTTAAGAACAGGTATTAGCTTCATAATTAATAACATAATGTTTCAAATTGATGAGAATGTATAACCTAGATGGTCTAATCATTCACAAATTGTATGCAGGTATGAGAGTGTTTAATGCACATATATTGCTGTTTCATGCATATGTACGGTCGTTTAATGCACATATGTTGGTTTTTGATGCATGTAAGAGGCTAGATGCCTATTGCCATCATTTACTATTATTTTTAAGCCAAACTATATCGAACAGGATTAACACTAGGGGAGTGGTATCGTAAAATTAGAACGGGAAACGGTAGTTTAATGCACATATATTGCTTTTTTTGTTAGGTTGCTTCTTACTTGGACTTGTATCTTCGCCTTTATTATTAGGCTTCTTACGAGGACTCCTTCGACATTGCACAACTTTTTCGGCTGTAGGAGTTTCCTTTTCCATATTATCTGGTAAAATTTAAGAACAGTTATTAGCTTCATAATTAATAACATAATGTTACAAATTGATGAAAATGTATAACCTAGATGGTCTAATCATTCACAAATTGTATGCAGGTATGAGAATGTTTAATGCACATATATTGCTTTTTCATGCATGTACACGGTAGTTTAATGCACATATGTTGGTTTTTGATGCATGTAAGAGGCTAGATGCCTATTGCCATCATTTACTATTATTTTTGAGCCAAACTATATCGAACAGGATTAACACTAGGGGAGTGGTATCGTAAAATTAGAACGGGAAACGGTAGTTTAATGCACATATATTGCTTTTTTTGTTAGGTTGCTTCTTACTTGGACTTGCATCTTCGCCTTTATCATTAGGCTTCTTACGAGAACTCCTTCGACATTGCACAACTTTTTCGGCTGTAGGAGTTTCCTTTTCCATATTATCTGGTAAAATTTAAGAACAGTTATTAGCTTCATAATTAATAACATAATGTTACAAATTGATGAAAATGTATAACCTAGATGGTCTAATCATTCACAAATTGTATGCAGGTATGAGAATGTTTAATGCACATATATTGCTTTTTCATGCATGTACACGGTAGTTTAATGCACATATGTTGGTTTTTGATGCATGTAAGAGGCTAGATGCCTATTGGCATCATTTACTATTATTTTTAAGCCAAACTATATCGAACAGGATTAACACTAGGGGAGTGGTATCGTAAAATTAGAACGGGAAACGGTAGTTTAATGCACATATATTTGCTTTTTTTGTTAAGTTCCTTCTTACTTGGACTTGCATCTTCGCCTTTATCATTAGGCTTCTTACAAGTTCTCCTTCGACATTGCACAACTTTTTCGGCTGTAGGAGTTTCCTTTTCCATATTATCTGGTAAAATTTAAGAACAGTTATTAGCTTCATAATTAATAACATAATGTTACAAATTGATGAAAATGTATAACCTAGATGGTCTAATCATTCACAAATTGTATGCAGGTATGAGAATGTTTAATGCACATATATTGCTTTTTCATGCATGTACACGGTAGTTTAATGCACATATGTTGGTTTTTGATGTATGTAAGAGGCTAGATGCCTATTGCCATCATTTACAATTATTTTTAAGCCAAACTATATCGAACATGATTAACACTAGGGGAGTGGTATCGTAAAATTAGAACGGGAAACGGTAGTTTAATGCACATATATTGCTGTTTTTGTTAGGTTGCTTCTTACTTGGACTCGCATCTTCGCCTTTATCATTAGGCTTCTTACGAGTACTCCTTCGACATTGCACAACTTTTTCGGCTGTAGGAGTTTCCTTTTCCATATTATCTGGTAAAATTTAAGAACTGTTATTAGCTTCATAATTAATAACATAATGTTACAAATTGATGAAAATGTATAACCTAGATGGTCTAATCATTCACAAATTGTATGTAGGTATGAGAATGTTTAATGCACATATATTGCTTTTTCATGCATGTACACGGTAGTTTAATGCACATATGTTGGTTTTTGATGCATGTAAGAGGCTAGACCGCTTCGCGGAAAGGGTTTAGGACGGGAAAGGTTTTAGGGTTGGATTAGGCAGGACCGCTTCGCGGACCCGCCTAATCCAACCCTAAACCCTTTCCCTTATCTTTATTCGAACGGCCGCGAGATCTAAAGACACCCTAGAGGGAGAAGAGTGAACCCTTTTCCGAGGGGACGGGATTAAAACTAGGGGAATGATAACCTTAAAGTAGGGATGGATTACACTAGCAGCCGCAATGTTACGTAGCATACTTGTACGGGATATCGCGGTTGTACATATTTTATGCATGTACACGATTGTTTAATGTACATATAAAGTAATTCCATGCATATGCAAAAGATAAGATCAGTTGAGACAGCTTACTTGAATTAGATGCCTTGCCTATTAATTCCTCATCATCTTTTGGTTTGGTTGAATAAAAAGTATGCATTGAGACAGGTTTTTTAGCTGGTGGTTTTTTCTTTTGTGCGACATTTTTCTGTCCCATATCTGTGAATGATTTGAGAGATATTTTATGAATGTAAAAACACATAGCTATACAAATATCATGTAGAAAGTAGGACAGAAGTTGAGGCAAAATGATTCTAACATTACTTCAAAGTACAAACCATTACATATGTCTTAATTATACAAATTACAAACCATTTTAATTATACATAATACAAAAGGTTGGCAAAAAGACAACATTAAAACCGCATCAGACTAAAGCACCAAGCCAAATACATTACATTTGCAAAATATAAACTTGGGCTATCTAGAGTTTACATAACCTAATCTAAGTTAAAGTTCTACGAACTAGTAATTGTCTTGCAACTAGATATGCTGTTTGGAATGTCAAGATTGGCATATCGTGGAGCGCATCATTAATTTCTCGAACATGCACTTCATTAAGCACCCTAATATGTGCTCTCTGCAATGGATTTCGGTATTGGTAAATATGCAATAGTAACCTAGCTGCCATATTCTGTGTCGGGTAACATTTACACCTTTGGGAAATTATTCTAGAACCCCTACGAACTATCCTAACGCCATTAACATCATTAATTCGCAAGTTGGCTATGTATGCCGCATCAACAAGAGGTGCGTCAACATGAAAAAGGAACAGTTGAGACCATTTTTTACAGACAGCGGCCATGTTTGCCTTGTCAAACTGACTATCAACTTTGCTGAAAATTGTTTCCATGATATCTTGATCATCAAGAACACCACTTTGTGCTTGACTACGCCTACCATCGACCTGAACTTCATGACCTTCAAATGTCCAACTAACACTTTTTTTTTTGCGGTTACATAATCATGAATGAACTGTTGTCTATCTTCATCCTCAAGATTGATTACCCACCCCAAGCAATGATTGTCCATATTAGACCTAGGTTGAAAGGGGCAAAGTTAGAAAACGATATACGTAGTTAGATAGGCTCCTAAAAAGCTACATCTTATCTAGAGAGTCATTGATTCCGTAAGTAGGAGTACCATATTGAGGAAGCAAAAAAAAGTAAAGCAACAAAATAAACAAATGGATGTAGAAACAAAGAATTAAGTCGAACGTAGAGGAATCAATTGTATTGAAAATGAATCAGCAATAATAGTCGTATAACACAAAACTAGGGTTAGGATTGCAAACAAAATAATCAGAAATTGATAAAATACTAAATTGAATATAGGAAAACGTAATTAAACATACATGCAACAGTTGAAAACAACAAAAAACAAAAGCAACAAAAAACAAAAGAAATCAGAATGAATCATCAATAATAGTCGTATAACACAAAATTAGGGTTAGGATTGTAAACAAAATAATCAGAAATCAGATGATAAAATACTAAATTGAATATAGGAAAACTTGATTAAACATACATGCAACAGTTGAAAACAACAAAAACAAAAGAAATCAGATGTAATCACGCATTTCTAAAGCAGAAATTGAACTAATTTGAAGCACACCAAAAGTAAAAATTGAGTAATAGCAAAGAAATAGTGCACAATAAGGAATTACCTAAACTTAAACGAGAAAACTATTGAAATTGGCGGAGTAATATGCTCAAAATTACAGCAATGGCGGTTGATCGTTGCAGGAAAAAGACATGATGAACTTGAGAAGAAGAAGATGATCGAAGAGAGAAAGTCTTGAAATTGGCGGAGTGAAGAAGAACGAACGAAGAAGAGAAGAAGCTTAAATAACAACAATGGCGGATGATCATTCCATGATCAAAGGAAGAAGAAGTTGTTTGAAGAGAAAGCGAGAGTGACAGTGAAAATGAGAGTGAGAAGAGAGAGAGAGAGGGGAAGTTTATAATTGGAAAATTGATTGTGACGGTTTGAAGGGGGAAGAGTGAAGAGTGAATAAATGAGAGTGTAACTGACTAATCTTGAGCGTCTAATATTATTAGATCTAAGGGCTGTGAGTGGTTCTCACAGTTCTCATTATCATGGAGATTCTCATTGGATCCCAAATATATATATATATATAGAATTAGAATCATGTGAGTTCACCCTATCTTTTTGAGTCCCTGAGTCCTAATCTCAACCGTCAGATCAAGAAGATCTAATGGCTGAGATTACACTACTGATAATAAGGCTATTTCTGTAATTTTGCGTCTTCCTATATAAGTCATATTGTACACCTAAACTTCATTCCAATTCATTAACATTCTCTCCCTAACTTTCCTTACCTAAATTTTCTCTCTATTTTTATTGTCATCTCTCTCCTCCTGTGTCTTCTTGGATCTTAATTACTTTTTCTTCCTCAACTATTAATAATTTATTTGTTCAT
>JAIUZE010002706.1:0-15268 GCA_022085475.1 Heliosperma pusillum | reverse complement strand
GGCCGAAGGTGGCAGCGTGAGTGAGGCGGTGGCTTGCTTTTGGTGGTTTATTTTTTAGATCTAGTTTTTTCTTTCTTTTGGTGGTTACTTTTATTTTAGAGAGAATATAAGAGAGTGTTTTTAGAGAGGAGGAGTGTTTTTTGTATTTGTGGGGATAGATCTAGTATTTGTATTATTTCAAAAAAAAAAAAAAAAAAGTTTAGGCGGTGGCCGGTGGTGGCCGGCGGTGGCCAGCTGTGAAGGCCGGCGGTGGCCGACGGAGAAGAGGAGAAGAGTAAGCGATGGAGGTGGTGGGAGTTTTTTTAGAAAGAGTAGAGGTGGTGAGTGATTTTTTTGAAATTTTTGAGCTTTGTGGGTTTTAGAGAGATGGAGAGGATGAATATTATGAGAGATGAAAGAGAAGTAATTGTGAGAAAAATGTTATATAGTGAATTAGTGTAGATTAATGATTAATTAGTGAAAAGTAGAGAGAAGGTGATATTAATGACATTTTTGGAGAATCAATCTCAACCAACCATTTTCCACATCCAATGGCCTCAAATAAGACTCATGGACTCACTCTTTTGGGATGGACTCTCTTGATCCTTTCTTTATATATATATATATATATAGAGAGAGGTGGGTTCAAATGAGTCCCCTTAGTATATTTGAGTCCTTGAGTCCTCATCCAAGCCCTTGGATTAGAAGGATGAAGGGCTATGATTAAAACAAAATAGAAGGCTAGGATTGTGAGACACACACAATCAAATTCCTTCAAACCCTAATATAAATACCCTTCACTCACTCATTTTCTTTCATTTTCACATATCTCACTCTCTCTCTACCTCCCTTATCTCTCTACATATCTCTAAAAAAACAATTCAAAAAAAAAACCTTCTAATCCCCTCACTACCACCGAACCTCCACCGCCGCCACTCCTCTTCCACCACTCCTCCACCGTCACTCCTCATCCGCCACCCCTCATTCCCTCTTCCCCGTCACTCCTACGTCGTCACTCCTCCGTCGTCACTCCTCCCTCATCCTCCGTCGTCACTCCTCCACCCCGTCACTCCTCCGTCGTCATTCCTCCACCCCGTCACTCCTCCGTCGTCTTCCCTCTTCCCCCTGCTCTTCTCGTCTCCCTCCTGCCGCCTCTCCCCTTCTCATTTTTTTTTGTTTTTTTTTTCCAGATTTATACCATCATATTTTAGCCATTTTTGAATATTTTTTTAGATCTGAAAAAAAGGTAAAAAGGTTAAAAAATACAACCACTATCATTTCAAATCTTGTTTTTTATTTTTCAGATTTATTATGTTTTCTATTTTATTTTAGATCTCATTATTTTTATATATGTCTTTTTTTTTCTAGATCTAAACTAAAGTTACACCATTCCGGCTTAAAGTTACAAAATTATTGACTAAAGTTACATTATTTAATAGGTTTATAACTAAAAGTTACATAGATAGAGAACAACCACCATCTTTTTTTTTTTCAAATTTTTACCGTCACAATTTTAGTCTCATTTTTTAGATCTGAAAAAAAAGGTGAAATAAAAACAAGCACTACCATTTTAGATCTGAAAAAAAAAAACTACCACCACCTTTTTTTTTCGATTCACTATTTTTATGTAAGATCTCATTTTTTTGTATATATTTTTTTTTCGATTCACTAAAGTTTCACTACTATGTACTAAAGTTTCATTTTTTTGTTATTTTTTGAATTTCTTTTGATTTTCTATTTTTTTATTATAAATCTCGTTTTTTTTTGTTCTGTTTTTTTGTTGTTGATTTTTTTTGGTGTTTAGTTGATTTTTTTTTGTTGTTGTTTGGTTGATTTTTTTTAGATCTAAACTAAAGTTACATCATTCCGGACTAAAGTGACATAATGATCTACTAAAGTTACATCATTTAATAACATCATTTCAGATCTTGTTTTTTGTTTTTCATGTTTTTTGTTTTTATTTAAGATCTCCTTTTTTTATATAAGTTACATCATTATGTACTAAAGTTAAATAGTATGGGCTGAAGTTACACTAGTACATACTAAAGTTTCACTAGTATGTACTAAAGTTTCACTAGTATGGACTAAAGTTTCACTAGTATGTACTAAAGTTTCACTAGTATGTACTAAAGTTTCACTAGTATGGACTAAAGTTTCACAATTATGTACTAAAGTTTCACTAGTATGTACTAAAGTTTCACTAGTATGTACTAAAGTTTCACAATTATGTACTAAAGTTTCACAATTATGTACTAAAGTTTCACTAGTATGTACTAAAGTTTCACTAATATGTACTAAAGTTTCACAATTATGGACTAAAGTTGCACTGGACTAAAGTTATCTTATTAAGGACTGAAGTTACTTAATTAATGACTATAGTTACATTAGTATGGACTGAAGTTACACTAGAAAAGACTAAAGTTACCTAAACATGAGTTACACTATAATTGACTAAAGTTACACAATTAATAAATGAAGTTTCACTAATAAAGGTTAAAGTTACACTTACTAAAATATTAAAATTAATTCATATTTTAAGTTAAAGTTACGCAATTAAGAATTAAAGTTATACTCATAAAAAACTAAAATCACATAAATTTGTTTAAAAATTATATAAATTGAAATTTATATAGTCGAAATCACATTTTAATTTAAAGTTACAAAAATAATGGTTGAAGTTTCACTCTTAATGACTAAAGTTCGCCTCATAAAAAAACAAAAATCACATAAATTTGTCTTAAAATTACATAAATTCAAATTTATATAGTTTAAATCACATTTTGATTTAAAGTTACACAAAAAAAGGTTGAAGTTACATAAATAATTATTAAAGTTACACTCGGAATGTAGGTGAAAGTCATTAAAACTTACTCATTTTGTTCTAATCTTGTCCCTTCATTTTGTTCTAATCTTGTCCATTCATTTTTCTTTTAATCTTAGTCTTCCATCTTGTTCTAATCTTGTCCCTCCATCTCTTTCATCCAAAGGGCAAGATGAAGACTCATGGACTCAATTTTGAAGGTGGACTCATTATAACTTGCCTCTATATCTACATGTATTTACGGTATGTACTTGTCAATTACCAATTAGTATAGCTAATTAGTTTTTTCATTAATCGGAAAATTCCCACGGTACGCTTGAACTTTGACATTTTACCCGAAATACCAAAAGCTTGGCCCGAAAACTTTATGTGGTCATAACTCGTGTTTACAAACTTGGAAAATGACGATTTTTTTCAAATCGTTCATATTTCTGAGAAATACGATTTGGAAAGAAATTAGTCGTATTTGTATCCCGTGGCTAGGACTTTTTGTATGTCAAAGTTTTTTTCAACGAACAAACTTTGAGTAACCATATCTCTTGGTCACGAGTTCCGAACTCGCCAATTTTTTTTTCAAATCGTAGTTCTCGGAAAGATGAACGATTTGAGAAAAAAACCGTCATTTTCCGAGTTTTTAAACACAAGTTATGGCCACTTAAAGTTTTTCGGGTGAAAATTTTGGAAATTTTGGGAAAATGTCAAAGTTCAGGGGTGCCGTGAGAATTTTCCCTTCATTAATTAGTCAGAATATTACTTCGTACTCAATATAGATAGAATAATTAGTTAGAATAATGGGATAATTTCTACGGTACCCCTGAGGTTTGGGCTTTTTCACGTGATACCCAGTTTTTTATGAATCTGCTCATGGTACCCCCGAACTTTCCAAATTGTGCACCATCTACCCTAGGCCTTAACTCCGTCAATTTTTGTTAACGGCAAACACTTTATTGAATTTCAATTTTTGGCGGAAAAAGTAGTTAAAATAACTAGTTTTTGAAGTTGTCTAATTAACTATATTTTTTGCACCAAATACCCATGAGGTTTGAAAATTGTGCAAAATATACCCCTAAAGTTGTCATTTATTTTTGGACTTTTATTATTCATTGTTTAATTACCAAGTTTAGTTGTATAGTAGCTGTATATTTAATCAATAAGTTCTAAAAATTAAATATATAATCATTTATTGATCGTCAAGATTAGAATTCCCAACAGACGACCATTCAAATAATGCTAGTAAGATACATTCGCTAGCACTCACCTTATAAATGCAATTTTACTATGTTATTAAGCATTCACATAAAGTTTCGACTTAAAAGAAGTACAATATCATTTCGCGTGGACTTGATTAGATACATACACCTCTACTAGGTAATCAGCATGCGCCTATAATCAATGTTAAAGTCTAGCAGATAACAAAAATAGACAACTCTTTTCGATTGTAGATTTACCATGCATGTTAACGTAATGAACTTTTTACACATATTTACCAGTGCATTATGGAGTAACTCCTCAAGAAAGACATGAGTAAAAATCCTAAAGAAACTTCATTCTCTTCCACTTCTAACTTTATCAAGTTACGGGTATTTTTGGTGGTGTAAGGGTACATTGTGTACAATTCTCAGTGCAAAAGTGTAATTAGTTGTACAACTTCAAAAAGCAGTTATCATAACTTATTTTCCCCAAAAAAATTGAAATTCAAAAAAGTGACTACCGTTAACAAAAATTGACGGAGTTAAGGCTTATGGTAGATGGTGCACAATTTTGATAATTGAGGGGTACCACGAGCAGATTCTTAACAAACTGGGTATCACGTGAAATAACTCAAACCACATGGGTACCATTGGAATTATCCATAGAATAATTAATACTTTCATGAATTAGTCATAATTAGTCATAATTGAGCGCAATTTGCTGGTTGAGCGGGAAAAGTTAGAGAAGGATTTTCCTAGTTGTTTTAATCTTTTAGTTAATAGAGGACGAGGAAAAAAAAGTAAAATTATGTGATTAATAAAGGGATTAAGAAGATAATAAAAAGATCACATTATTCTATCAAGTCAAACCTTAAAGTCAATTTTTTTTTAGGAAAACGTTAAGTGATAGTACTTTTTAACAAATGACATGTAAACTGTAAGTATTTTTGGGGAAAAAAAATAATACTCCGTATTATGTATCTTCTTGCAAAGTGACCTAAATATTAGGTACCTTATGACAAAAAACCCTAACACAAATCCCCATACTAGTCCTCATACTAGTAAAAGAAGAACAAACTTATAATATTCAGAATTACTTTTTCACATACGAACTTTACTCTTTCACATACAATCTTTCATAAAGTTTCCATATCATACCCTTTCTTAATTAAAAAACCTCTGACAGGCTAAATCGCACACCTAATCAAAGATAACCAACAGGCCTAAACTAATCTTTCTTTATGAAAGCAACAACCCCACATCCTATGTGTCAAGCTCAGCATAAAAGTAGGAAGTTGAAAAGTCAACATTTTCTTTGGAAATTATTTACTTGAAAACTAACATTACATAAATAAGGGTACCCCATAAATAAAAGCACCGGATATTTATGTACTCAATAAAGGCAAATTATATTTAAGTTTTACATTCTACTTCGTAACTATTTATAAACTATTCACAAGAATTTATAATTTAGAAAAACTATATGATTAGATAATTTTTAGTCTTTATATTGAACTTGATAATTAGAAGAATCAGAATTTGAAAAAAGAAAAAAAAATGTTTAGAAATTTTTTTGTTTGACAATTATATTGGCCACATTCAAAACATATATGAATAATAAAGAATATACACTAATTGTGAATCGGCTGCAAATAGAAATCTTAACAACATCTTTTAGCCCATAAAAAGTATATTTGATATAATTACGTAACTATATATTTATAAATCATGATGACGATAAGTTTATGGAAAGATAGAAAGAACGCATAGGCTTATATTTGATTTATGAACAATTGTTTTTAGATATTTTGGGTAATAAAAACTTTTTGAAGGTGGACATGAGAGGTGATATGGTGTAATGGTGATAAACGCGGGGTTATAGGGTTTTCAAGTTTTTAGACGAAGAATATTAGGGTTCATAAGTCTTACTTAAGACGAGCACGGGCACGGACACAGATACTATATGTATTAAGTTTAAGATAGGTTAAATACTAAATATAATTGTAATAAAGATAACTTTTTTGGTATTTTCTAAACAGGGTGATTTGTATATATTTAAACCGTCTTAAGTTTAAGACGGATAATACCCGTCTTAAATAAGAATTTAGTTTATAAGGTTTGTTTAGGAGTGTTTTGACCCGTGACTTCGTGTATACCTGTTCCTCGGAGTAACTTATACCCCCACTTTATAAAAAATTTGGTTAGTTTGTTTGTCAATTATTTTAATTATTTATTGAAGACCTTTAAAAAACTTGCATTGATTTTATTAAATGAAAATCGGATGTAACCATTTGTGGAGGTCTACAACTATTAAAATCGGGCCAAAATTTTCATTTTAATTATGCACGATTTAAAGTTTTCATTTTCTCCCATGAAAAGGTCCTAAATGAAACATGCTAAATAATTTGCACGGGTCAGCGCAACCATTCAGCCGGGTTTTAATGAAGTAACCCATGTAATAATAAAAAAAAATATAAACTCAAATTTAGCTGATAAGTGAAAAGATTGTAGCACCACAACTACTCGGCCGATTGACACTTGATCATTATTTACGCTAATTACTATTGGAATTTATAACTCAAATTTAAAATCTTAAATATAACTTCATAACTCTAAAATTTTATATATACAAAATTGAAACAACATGCCCGTGCAATTTGCACGGGTTTAAAACTAGTGCAGTAAAGGAAGTCGGGATCGTATCCACAGGGAGACTAAAGAAATTCTATTTGCAAATTAATAGTCTGTCTAAGTAACAAATGGGGGTTTTGATTGTTTGTTATCTAAACTACAAGTAGTGAATGAAAGAGAAATAAAGAAAGAAAGTGAAATCAAATATAATAAGAAAAATAGCTAGGATATCGGGTTACCACGGTCAACGACGGTCAACAATAGAACTAAAAGATTAACATAAACATGGTTTGAAGGGCAAGGAACAGTTCCTTCCGGTCTACTATTCACTCTAGAATTACTAATTTAGCTTTCGCTCTAATTAGGGTATTCTATTGTTCGCTGCAAGCCTATACCCTTTCCATATCTTACGATCTAGGTCGAGGTTTAACAAACTAATAGATTGGTCACATGCATTTAACCAATTTACTAACGATTTAAAGCAACGATTAACAATACGAACCAATAATTATGGCTAAACTAATAATCTAATAATTATACCGTCACATAACCGCAGTTTCCCTAAATCCTAGCATAGAAGAATTAGCTACTCATAATGGATCTAATGAAATCAACTATAACAATAAGAATTGAATTAAACATGACTAAAGACAACAATTAATAGATAAAGAAATTAATAAACGAGAATGAATAACAAATAACGAGATTAAGAGAAAAGGAATTAATATAAAAGAAGATTTAATACCAAAAGGAAGGAGAAAGATTGATTCAAAGTATTAGATCTGAAGTTGCTAAAGAAACGTAGAATGTTTTACACTGTAAAAAGCATAACCTAATTATTCTGTCTTATAAGGCTTAAATACTAAATCCATAAGCTAGAATAATTAAGTAACTAATGGGCCAGAGCCACGAAATAACTGTCTGATTACTATAGTTAGTCGATCGACCAAATGGTCTAGTCGATCGACTAAAAAGGATGTCGTGATGATTTTAGTTGATCGACTAATGAGCTCTGTCGATCGACTAAATTCTCCAAGTGGTCGATCGACAACTTCAGATAGTCGATCGACTAAAAGTCTGGCGAATTTCCTGCACTGCACACCAAACTTCAAGAGGCCGCCATTTCTTCGTTACTTGGTCAAATCATGCATTTTTGGTGGCGTTGGAAAGCTAAGAGCATAAGCTTTCATCTCCAATTAGAATCACTGGATTATCAACTGTAGATCTTGAGATATGGCTCTTCAAAGTTGACACTAGTGACATAAGGCTCTTGAAATTCCTTCAAACTTACTTTCTTGATAGGATTTGGCTTGCATTTGCTCCTTCTTGGGTAATAACCTATAAAACTACAACACAACCCAAAGTAGCAAATAGAGGAATAATAATAGCTAAAAGCTACGTAATAAGCATAGAAATGCGTGTCAAATAGGAGAATAAACGCATATGAAAGACACGCATCAACCTCAATGCCATAAACATAAGCTTAACTCTTACAGATACCGATATACATCTAACCTAAAATTAAATCTAATTGAATTTAATAAACTTGAACAACGGATCACAATTTTCCAATTAGTGAAGTAATTTTATAACAATTATTACTTTGTTTTTTTCTTCTCATTATTAGTCTATGTTTAACAATTACTCTTAATTAAGGCTTATGAGTGGTGGTTAGGGTGGTCAACGATTGTCGTTGGATAGGACCTTGGCGGTCGGCAGAGATTAGAGGTAGTCGTCGTAGTAGAGAGAGGGGAAGTGCGCGAGAAGTCGGAGGTGGCTGTGTGGCTGTGAATGGAGGCCGGAGATTAACGGAGGTATGTGTTGTTGGGTGGACTAGGGTTGTCGGCTGCCCTGGTGAACAGAGGTCGGAATTGAATGGCTGATTGGCTGTGAACGGAGGTATGAGATGAGCGGAGGTCGGGGATGGCTGATTGGCTAGGTGTAATGACTTGTGGGTCATCACAAAGAATTCGTTGTGCTGTTGTTATGTTTGAATTTTTTTTTTAATTGCAGTTAACATTTATGGGGTCACTGCCACCCACCGCGATTGATCGGAAGTGGTAAACGGAACTGAGGATGGGAGATGAGGGAAGGGAGAAAAATTTTAATTGGGTAGGCGAATGAAAATATGACAAGGATAATATCGTAAAACTCGTATGTGAAACAGTAAAATCCGTATGTGAAAAAGCACGTCCCATAATATTTTCCTGCCTAACATAATTATACTAAGCTCTGGGCCAATTCTTTGGATGGTATATTAGGTAAACAATGGGCCATAATTGGAAATATACAAAATACCCACATCACACGTAGGGATATTTTTGTAAGGCTTAAAAATACGGTAAGTCTTACTTAAATTGATATTATCCGTCTTAATTTTAAAACGGGTCAAATACTACCATATGGTTGTAATAAGACAAAATTCTTGGTATTTCTTAGGCAATAAGTGAGTTTATTTTGTATGTATTTGACTCGTCTTAAGCTTAAGACAGATAGTGTTCGTCTTAAATGAGAATTTGTGATAAAAATATTTATGTATCTTCTTAAGTGATAGTGTATAAGACGATTCTTTTATGTAATGGGACTGCCTCACAATATAAGACGGTCTTACTAATAACTACAAATCTATATTTTATAAATAAAAAAGTGGAAAGATTAATTTAAAATTCGTAAACTGTGTGGTAAATTGTTATTACCGGTTTTTTTTGTTTCAAGGTTAATACACGTTTAGTTACATTGTACATCTAACTTATAATCATCTTATTAATGTCATTAATTTAAACGTAATGATATAGCATTATTTATAATAGTAATAATAAAAGTGTCATTTGATTGTAGTTAATTGTTACTGTGTTAATATAATACTCCGTATATATTTAGTAGATTATAACATTAAATTAAAGTACATCTAATTTATATTATTAATTTAATTGTTGACATCAACATATATTAAACCCTAAAAAATACCGTACATTAGCACGGGATATACACTATCGTAGAATAACATAAATACGAGTATGGATGACAATGCATTGGATCTAGATAAGATCCTATGCGATCCAGACCTAGATCCTTATCTTTTATAGGGGTCCAGATCCGGTCCATCTCCAAAGGCTCTGAAATTGTCAAATCCATATCCAACTTTTGTGGATTTGGACCGGATCTCGATCTATCCCGTATCCATTTTATGGTAAAAAAAATTACTTTGCAAATATTAAAAGTTTAGTTTTGGGGTTATATTATAACTTAACATACAACTTTATCCGTCCTAATCAATAGTTATCATCGTTTCAAAAAACGCCTAACAAAAAAGTCAAATAGATAACTATTTATCGTGACACATGGAGTATTTTTTTAAATATTTCAATACAAATGATAAAAATAATGATCTAAAGATATCGAAATAAAGTTTCATACGATAAAATAGTGATAACAAAGAATATTTTGCTAACGAAAAATGTTAATGAGAAAAAATCATGCTTAATTTATGAAAAACTTTAAGAAATTGATATAATTTTAGGGTTTTGATTTTCGTAGTATACGTTTTACTCATTATAGTACGCTAATGACTAATTTACCCCTCTCATTCTAACCCATCGCATCTTTCTCATAGAGTCGGTGTACTATTACATAAAAAAAAGCGTAGTACAAGTCACAACCACCACCTTCACCCCTTCCTCTCCATTGTTCAGTCCCCAACCACCACCTTCCCCTCTATGCCAGTGATTGACCGCCTCGATTTTGACCACCACATTCTCCCACTAGTACTCACTAACCGCGTGCGTTTCTCCATGTCTATTATATTATCTGCCACCACCATTGACAATCGTTGCACACCTTTTTCCTGTCTATCACCAGCCAATGATCGAAAATCCAGTCTCACAACCGGAAACCCAGGTGTGTCCCATCGCCGTCCGTAGGCTGCTGTCCCTCTGCAACCCTTTACTCTCCTTCCCTTTATCTCCCACTCTTCCCACACACCCTCCTCGGCCACCGTAATCGCTATCCCGCCCCTTTCGCCGGCCGCCATGTTGGCGACGTGTCAAGTCGTCACCACTAACCGTTATCCCCCCACTATCAATTAAAACATACCCTAAATTAGCTTTAGCATAAAAACCAAATTAATTAATAAAAGCATCAAAAGAATGAGAATGATTAATTTCATTAATAATAGAACAATTAGTAAATTAAATAGTTGTTCAACAATGCAATTATCATCCATAATTGAAAAAGTTGATTTAGTTTGTGAAGAGGTAGAAGTGAACAATTAAGAGAATTAGGTTTCACGGTTTTTAGAGAGGGGTAGTAAAATGGAAAGCATGATACAAAAAGTACTATAATGAGTAAAAAACATATTACGAAAATAAACTCCGTAATTTTACTAATTCTTTAATTTGTTTTTAAATTTTTATTTCAAAATAAAATAAAAATGGATCAAGAATAGGATCTGGATCTTTAAATTCAAAATATTGCGATTCAAATTCGACCCATTAAGATCTGAACCGGATCCACTGCCATCCCTATGACAAACGAGCCATGTCCCATGATTTATTTAAAATCAAGACACAATAGTATACTAATGAAACACTAGTTGCGGTGGAAGCAACGAATAGGGACGGTTGATACCCAACACATCTTCATATTCATATAACTCAATCTTCATCTCTCTCAAACACCACATAAACAACCTTCTAAAACCCCCAATTCCACCTCTAAACCCTAATTTCCCTTTACCCTTTATTTATCTTCTATTCTATATGCTCCGTAACCCATAAACCCTACCCGTTTAACCATGGGCCGACCCGAACCCTGTGTCCTCTTTTCCCAAACCTTCGTCCACCCTCAACTCGACGAATACGTCGACGAGGTATTATTTTATTTTATTTAATTTGCATTGATATTTCTCGTATGAGACGGTCTCATGATTAAATTATAGCGTTATTGAATTTGTATATTGTATTGTAGGTTACATTCGCGGAACCGATTGTCATAACTGCGTGTGAATTTCTCGAGCAAAATGCTTCGTCCGCGTCGTCCTCCGTTACTCTTGTTGGGTATGTTAGTGTTAATTTCCAATCACTTTTCCTTATTTTCCTTATTTTTTTTATTGTTTTTATTGTTTTACTGTGTGTAGATTGATTATTTAGGGTTTCGTATACAATGTAGGATGTTTAGTAGAGAATTTGACTACTATTAGCTCGCAAAGTTCGTAATTGGTTGAGGTTTTTGTGATTGACTGATTGCCTATATGTAATTGCTAAGTGGCGTAGAGCTGGGGTTAGTAAACTGAGTCAGCAACATTTTACGCTAATGTATGCTTCTCGTTTTAAGATTGGGATCAGACTGGTTTTGAAATTAGGCAAGTAGCTAAGGTGTACGTTTAAGAATTTTCTTCGTCGAGTTGAGGGTGGATGAAGGTTTGAGAAAAGAGGACACAGGATTCGGGTCGGCCCATATTTAAACGGTAGGGTTTATGGGTTACGGAGCATAGAATAGAAGATTAAGAAAGGGAAAAGGGAAATTAGGGTTTTGAGGTGGAATTGGGGGTTTTGAGGGAAAAGGGAAATTATGGGTTAAGATTGCTGATTAGCGTCTTCTTTTTAAGAGTTTTTGGGCTAGGCTTATGTTATTTGAACTAAGTAACAAATAGGCGTTTAACTCAAATTAGGGCATAATTCAGTAAAGTTTAATTCAAATACCATAATTCAATGAAAGTAGGTAACTGAGCAATCCGGTAACCCATTACCGTACACGGGGTTGCTTAGGTTTCAATTCCTCTTCATAAAAAGTGTATTCTGTTATGTAGTTGAGGATAATGTCACATAAGTTTGTTTTATGCATGATATTAAACTTTGAATTCAACACCTTACTAAGAGAGAAATCGAGATGTAGTACTCCAGTATATGATATAAGTTCAGGAAAGGAATTTGTTATCCTTAGATGTGCATATAGAAAATACAGAGAATATTTGTTGGGTGAATATGTTTGCTATTGATGTAAAGCATGGTAGGCCTAGAATTCTGGAGGATCCTTGTTTATTAAAAAAGCTGTCGTGCTTCTTTCTTTTTGCGGATGTTGTTTTTCTCATTGTGCTTCTTGTATATATAATTTGGATTTATCATAAGTGGTTCATGTAAGTTGCAAAACATACTCACATAGCCAAATCTCAGTGCTCGTAGTATTTTCTTCAGAACATGCATTTTGTTTTTGGTTTCATACCTTGGAAGAATTTTACGAATGAAGATTGATAAACATTCAGTTAACATTTCCTGTATCATCTGTTTTATTGGAGGGATATGTATCCTATGGCGTCACTATCTTTATTGTGATCTCTTACAGGGCTACATCTCCTCCGTCATTTGCTTTGGAGGTCTTTGTTCAGTGCGAAGGTGAAGCAAGATTTAGGCGTCTTTGCCAACCATTTCTATATTCACATTCGTCATCAAATATGCTTGAAGTTGAGGTAGTCACCATTGACTTTTTCGTGTAATATCTGTCTGTAAGATTATGAAGTCTGTGCTTTCATTGAATATTACGCTTACCAACATCATTTTTTTTAGCGCCACAAAAGAAGCTCCCCAATATTTTCGAGTGGCTGTATGAGTTGATTTGATTTATGACATATTCGTGTGATTAAATAAATGAGATGGCGTGTTTAGGTTATACTCTTGATAAAATGTGGTGTAGCGGTTCTTCATAATCTGCAAGAAGCATAGACAATTTTATGAGCAATATTGATGATTTTTATTAATATTGTTAGCAATGAATAGTGAATCTTTGACTATCGTATTAGACTATTAGTGGTTCATGTAGGAAGTAAATTTTTCCTTAATGTTCTTCATGAGAAGTAAGTTCATTTTTCAGCTCAGAATAGTATCCTGAATTTCTTCGGTTGACATTGATGGGTTTAACTTCCCATCAAAATTTCACTTACCTAGGGACAAGTTGGGTGCTTAGCCATTTGTTATTAGCGATGCGGCTTAGTCACACTACCAACTGACCCAAGTATTACACTAGTTGTGGAACACTTTCCCCTTCACAGCAAGGCAGACAGGCAAAATTTGGAATTGACCTCTCTTGTTCATTAAAGACGAGTTTAATTATAGTTGGGTATTTTAACATCAGAGCTTGTTTAACTACTTTGTATACATGTTCGGATTGTTAGCTTGTTGCTAAATAATGAAAATTTCTGGAGCTACAAATTTTGATTTTTTGTAAACTTTGTTTGGGATATCATCTCCATATATTAGTGAGCCCTAGTGGATGCCCTGGTCGGTTTCAAATGATGATTCATGTCAGCCAATCCTAAATCCTTTTGGGACTAAGGCATCGTTGTTTTTTTTTTTTTGGGTATTGCGGAGGTTGTGTGTTCCTTCTGTTCTTTGGCTGATCTGGTCATTTTTTTTGCAGGCTGTTGTGACTAATCATTTGGTTGTTCGGGGTAGTTACCGCAGCCTAAGCTTAGTTGTATATGGAAACACAGCAGAAGATCTGGGGCAGTTCAATGTTGAGTTTGATTCGGATAGCTCTTTAGCAAATCTTGTTGCTGCTTCTGAGGCAAATCTTGAGGACCTGCCACCTCTATTACATTCAAGACGTTTTAAACTAGAAGAATCGATAAGTTCATTAAAGGCGTTATCTTTGGTGCTTCCTGCAATGAACATTTCTGTACAGATACGCGAGTTTCTGCAACTCATATTTAGGATGTTGAGCCTTGAAAATTGTAGTGATTTAGGTTATGAGGTAATGACAATAGTAACTTCAGCAGCTGCTTCTTTCTTCACAAATGACTTAGCTAGCGCTGGATTCAGCTTGCAACCGTTCAATTTGGGAGGCTCAACTGATGTAAAAGAGCCTCTTCTTGCTTTCTCGGACGGTAAAAGGAGTCTTCTTGATATTTGTAAAAAGCATTTGGATGCCGGGGATGTACTTGGCAACTTCTTTGAAGAGTGCCTTGTTGAGTCTGAATCTGATTTACCCACTTCTAAAGAGTTAGTGGACATGTTGTTCCAGAATTTTCAATTCGATAAAGATTGCTCTCTTGTTGGACTTCCCCATTTATCACAGGTAAGCTGTACCTTTTTGATGCTATGGATGTTGAAAGTTTTATTATAGACACAAGGTTCTTTGTAGTAAAAAGCTAAAAAGCAAATTTAACGTTTCAGATAGAATCGTGGTCACATTCTTTGTTATTGTGCTAGGCTAGTGTTTAATTGCACTTTGAAAAGTTGTTTCTTATCCAATAACTCTTCACAGAGTTCATCAATGCCGTAATGGTCCTTTGCATCCCTGCCCCTTCCCCTTTGGGTTAGGTCATTTTAGGTGTATGTAAAGAATCTATGAAATACGGATTTTTCTACTGAAGATGTTTTCTTGGTTTAGAGATATTTCACAAGTCATAAAAAACATTAATTAAAAAACTAGTCTTGATGGTTCGTTTGGTTATTTAAAGGTGCAATTGGATTGAAAAATCTTTGTATTTCTTATGATTTGGCTCTTCCTATCGAGAGTTCAAGACTTCAAAATTCACCTTTTGAAATTACTTTATTTCCGGAGCCCTGTGTTTTATTCACATTGGAACTTTCCTTTCTTCCTTTTCTGATTAAGATTGTCCATGATGGTATGGGAGCACAACTATCCATTTCGC
>JAIUZE010002705.1:0-95668 GCA_022085475.1 Heliosperma pusillum | reverse complement strand
GGTCAACTTTTTGTCCGTTACCATAGGTGTGTCCATTGGATGAGCGTTTTCCATACCAAATTTTCTGATTAGCTCCTTGACATATTTTTGTTGGTGAATCTTTATCCCTTCCTTAGTTTGTTGAATTTGCAATCCGGGGAAGAATTTCAATTCTCCCATCATGCTCATTTCAAATTATGAGGTCATAAGATCTGAAAAATACTTGCACAATTTATTGTTAGTAGAACCAAAAATAATATCGTCTACATAAATTTGAGCAACAAGTAAATCACAACCCTCGGATTTTAGAAATAGGGTTTTGTCGACAGATCCTCTTTTAAAATTGTTTTGCAATAAAAATTTAGATAATCTGTCGTACCAAGCCCTAGGCGCTTGTTTCAAACCATATAAAGCTTTATCGAGTTTAAAAACATGGTTTTGAAACTTGCTATTCAAAAATCCAGGAGGTTGTGCAACAAAAACCTCTTCTTCCAAATAACCGTTAAGAAATGCAGTCTTAACGTCCATTTGGAATAATTTCATTCCTTTGTGAGCTGCGAAGGCGATGAGCAATCGAATAGCTTCAAGTCTTGCTACTGGAGCGAATGTCTCGTCATAATCAATCCCTTCTTGTTGATTATAACCTTGAACGACCAATCGAGCCTTGTACGAACTATAACTCCTGCGTCATCCAATTTATTTCTAAATACCCATCGAGTACCAATCACAGTTCGATTAGAAGGTCGTGGCACAAGGTGCCATACTTTATTGCGTTCGAACTGTTGAAGCTCCTCTTGCATTGCCACAATCCAGTCGGATTCTGCAAGAGCTTCTTTGATGTTGGTAGGCTCTATGGTAGACAGAAAAGAATAGAATGAACAAAAGTTATTTAATGTTCGCCTCGTTTGAACTCCCTTATTCAAACTTCCTAGGATACTATCCATAGGATGAGAACTCATATATTTCCATTTCTTAGAGTTCCTAGGCTAATCATCATCTGACGAACTATCACTTTCCTCAAATGATTCAGAATCAAGATTGGTTCCCCCTGAGTTGGACTCTGGGGTTATAGCTGAAGTTGGTACAACTTCAGTTACACCATCTTGGTTCTGGTTCAAAGTTATAGCATCATCAGCTATAACTTCAGTTTCCTTTTCCTTGTTTTGAGAAGAGACATGCGTATCATCAACAATTGTCTCAGTTCTCTGTTCAAGGTCATTTGCGGATTTATCAAGTTCATCATTGATTCCTTCAATAACTTCTTCATTATTACTTGGCACGTCATCTCTGGAGAGGCGAAAGTCTGGATCATTCATGTCCTCTTCTTCATTCTGTTCAACTTGCTCAGGCACATTATCTTCATCAAATACAACATGAACACTTTCTTCTATGCACAACGTTCTTTTGTTAAAAACTTTAAAAGCTTTACTATGATTAGAATACCCAACAAACACAGCTTCGTCACTTCGTGGATCAAATTTGCTCAAATTACTTTTTCCATTATTATGGACAAAACATTTACTCCCGAAGCAACGAAGGTGAGCTATATTGGGTTTTCTCCCTCTTAAAAGTTCATAGGGAGTCTTTTTTAGAATAGGTCTAATCATAGCTCTATTGTGCACATAGCATGCAGTACTTATGGCTTCTGCCCAAAAGCTCTTAGGAAGGCCACTACACAAAAGCATAGTGCGGGCCATGTCCTCTAATGTTCTATTCATACGTTCCACGACACAATTTTGTTGTGGGGTTCGTGGTGCAGAAAAGTTATGTCCTACACCATTCTCCCTACAATATTCTATAAAAGCTTGATTATCAAATTCGGTGCCATGATCCGTACGAATGGAAAATAACTTTTTATCATACTTGTTTTGGGCGAGCTTCATTAGTACTACAAACTCATCGAAAGTTTCATCTTTAGTAAATAGAAAGATAGGCCATACATACCTGGAGTAGTCGTCGACTAGGACGAATACGTACCTTGATCCACCGCGGCTTCTAACTTTCATAGGTCCACATAGATCCATGTGTACCATCTCAAGTGGACGCTCTGTACTTACTACTTGTTTTGGTTTGAATGAAGATCTAACTTGTTTACAACGGGCACATGAGTCACACATCTTTTCTTGTTCGAATTTGATTGAGGGTAAACCTTCAACTAAATCCCAAGACTTAAGTTTCTTTAAAATCGTTGGACTGATGTGTGCAAACCTATTGTGCCACAAGCATGAGTCATCCACAGTGACTTTCATGCACGTAAAGGAACTTGTAGTGACTTTGTTTAAATCAATCATATACACGTTCCGTTTACGTAGACCTTCTAAGATAACATTGCTAGTTCCTTCAACTATTATACGACAAACATTTGAATGAAAAACGACTTTGTTGCCTTTGTCACCTAGTTGAGAGATACTTAGCAAGTTATGCTTAAGGCCATCTACCAGATAGACGTTATTGATAGCATGTGAAGAAGATATACCAATCTTACCTACACCGATTATGTTGCCCTTCTTGTTGTCTCCAAAGGTGACCTTGCCACCGTTGAAGGGCTCTAGTGAAAGAAATAAATTCTTGTTTCCAGTCATGTGCCTCGAACATCCACTGTCGAGATACCAAAGATTGTTTTTTTTCACTATTTTCTGCAGGAGAATCAAATACAGCTTTTAGGTACCCACGCTAAGTTGGGTCCTTTATGGTTAGTGACTCTATATATTTGATCCTTCCTAACCCATACCTGTTTGACAATTCTTTTCTTCTTAGGATAGGGTTTGCTAGGTTTATTATATTGATTATTGTTACGACGCACTGTAGGTTTAAACGACTGCCTCTGATTCACATTAGGTTTAGATTTTGAAGGTACAGATGTGTAATCGAAGGCCATGTCATAAAACCATCTAAACTCATTGTTTCTAACCTCATCACGTTGAGGATCAGATTCTGACTCACTAGACACGTCATGCTCTTTCACAAAATCAGTTTGATTTTTGTTGTCGTTAACATATTTAACACAATTATCTTTAACATGACCGTTGTGACCACAATAATTGCAAATCAGATATTCTGAAAGATTGACGTACTTCTTTCTTCTGAAATCACGGTCAGAAGGAGTGGATTTGCACTTATCATGGTCTCTACGACTATAGCATTCATGACCAAGACCTTTCTTCATGTTATTATTAGACTGTTCGGTAAGGAAGTCTAAGACCTTTTGACTTCCTTCCCACTTATCATGAACTTTTCGTGCATGTAGGAGCAATTCCTTCAAAGACTGAATTTCTGTTTCACACGACGAATGATCTACATTCGAGTCTTTGGAGGGATTGTTCTTTTTGAAATTTTCACGAAAATCATTGAAACGTTTGTTCAAGATAAGTTTCTCCTCATAATGTTGACTTTTGGCTTGGGAGAATTCAGCCTTCAAATCTTTCAATTGCTGAGAAAGAAAAGAATTTACTTTCTCATGATCAAGAATAACAACTCCCTTTGCTTTAGCTTGAGATTGTAAAAGCTCATTGACTTTCTTCAATTCTAAAGTTATAGCTTCATTAGCTATAACTTTGGCTTGAAGATGCTTAATGTTGAGCTTCAACTCGGAGATTATAGCTTCATTAGCTATAACTTTAGACTCAAGAGCTTCTTTCTCAACATTTGTCTTGTCTGAAGTTATAGCTGAAGTTGCCATAACTTTAGACTTGAGCTTTGTAGCTTTGGCCTTAAGAAGTTGGTTTTCCTCAGCAATGTCAAGAATTTGTTCTTTAAGATCTTTCAATTCTAGACTCTGCTCATGACAATGATCTAAGGCTTCTTCAAAATACTTAATTAAAGACTTCTTAGATAAATTCTTAACTTGCTTTTTCAGTTCAAGATGACTAACCTCTTCATCATCTTCTGAATCTGGTTCTGAATCTGAGGTGCCAACAAGACACATCTCGGATTCGCTTTCATTGTCACTGTCGGAAATTAGGTCAAGACTGACGTTGCTTAGACACAAGTTGGCGACTTCCTCTTCTTCTGATTCGTCGTCCTCTGTGTCGAGATCTCCCCAGCAATAAGCCATCATTACTTGCTTGAATTCCTTCTTGGTTTTGTCTCGTTGATTTTTTGTCTTTGATTTTCTTCCATGTGGGGCAGTCTTTGATCATGTGATCATTATCCCCACATTTGAAGCAACCACGACTTGAAAGAGACCCTTTTGACTCAATTGGCTTCTTGTAAGATTTGTTGGTGTTATTGTTAAACGTTTTCCTTTGTGGTTTATTAAAGAACTTTTTCTTAAAACGTCTAGAAAATAACACTGTTTCATCTTCAAGATCCGAATCTTGTCTTTCACTAGATTCGGCCTGTAAAGCCACCTTCTTGCTATTACTATCATTTGCCGCATCTTCATCAAGAGTAATCTCATGAGCCATTAGGGTTCCAAGTCGCTCTTGATAAGATAGGTCAGATAGATCTTTACATTCCTCAATTACCGTCACCTTAGGTCTCCATCGTTTAGATAGACTTCTAAGGATCTTCCTGGCAATTTCCTCGGAGTCAAAAGTTTTTCCAAGATTTTTCAATTCATTAATGATACTGGAGAAGCGAGTAGACATGCTGTCAAGCCATTCATTTTGTTCCATGGAGAACAATTCGTATTTTCGCATAAGTAGAGCTATGCGTTGCTTTTTGACAACAGTTGTCCCCTCATAAGCTAACTCAAGACCATCCCATATTTCCTTGGCAGTAGAACTAGATGAGAAACGATCAAATTCAGTATGGGTCATGCCGTTTTGCAACAGACTAATAGCCTTTGAATTTTTCTCAGCTTTCTTATAATCTGCCTCAACATAGTCATCTTCTTTCTTTTCGATGGAAGTGCCTGTAGCCGTTCCAAGCATGATCTTATTAGGACCATTCTTAATGATTAGCCAACACTCCCAATCGTTACCCTTTATGAAATGGGTCATCATATTTTTCCATAGACTGTAGTTCTTCCCATCGAATACGGGACACTTCAGATGTTTGGAATCCATTAAAATAAAATTAAATGCAGCGGAAAATAAATAAAAATAAAAAGATAAATAGATCAGACTCCTTGCTGTAAGGCAATCAAGAGCACGAGGCTCTGATACCAATTGTAGAGTCTATTGATCGAATACGAAAGAGGGGGGGGTGAATTGAGTATTAAAAACTAGCCCCACTTTTTCGATTTATATGATATGTAATTAATTATTTGATCTTATGAATTAAAATCAACTAATTAATTAATCAAAGTAAGCGCGAATAACGAAATAACGAAAAGTTAAAGAGATAAGAGAGAGGCACACGATTTTTGAAGTGGTTCAGTTTCACACGTTGAAACCTACGTCCACTATTCTCGATTAATAATTTTTAGTACCTTTCTACGGATTACAAAAAATTACCAACCCACTCGTATAATCAACACTATGATTATAACTCAAGGTGAGTATCGCTAAATACTCTATACTATCTTACGCTAATAAGAAAGTACAATATAACTCACACAATTCCCGTTAAAGAATTGTAAGCTTATAATGATGTACTATTATCCAATAACGTATTTCACTCAAGCGATTGATAATAATTGATGCACGACTCTTTTAAAAACAAACTCTAAAAATAATAAATATTTGCTCAAAGGTTTGCTTTAAAACGATTTTGGAAAATCAATACAAATAATAGATGTGCCGTGTGAATTCGTGTATCTCGTGTAAATTGCAATTTGTATGTGAATGAGTATTTATAGTAGAAGAATCATAGTAGATCTAAAACCCTAGTATAATATTTAATAAAGATATTTATCTTACCATAAAATAATATTTGCTTATCTTTTAGAAATATCTTTATCTCAAAATATTATTTGGTTTATCTTATAGAAATATATTTATCTTGATATCTCAAAATATTGTTGTAAAGATATAGTAGAATCCTAGATTAGGTAAACTAAGGAAACAACCTAGATTGGCCGAAATCCTCTAGCTCACGAAACCCTAGGAGGCACGCATCCCTAGGTGGCACAAACTAGGTTTTCACGAAACCCTAGATGGCTCAAACACTAGGTGGGCTAATTAGGTTAACAACAAATTGAGATAGAATATATTAGAAACCCTAGGTAGCATGACAACCCATAAGTTGTATTACTAACCAATAGAATCTCATAAATATATTCTCTATTAAAATAATTGATAAATATAAAAATAAAACTCTTTCACTTTTGAAAACATTCAAAACATTTTATTTCCAAAATCATGCATCAATATTTTATCATCCAAAATCATAGGCTAAAGCTATAACTTTTGAACATAAAATCTCTCGAATGGAATAGTTACCGAATGACGACCTATACTATCTAATCTTCACAAAGATCTTCAGTATACGGATCATCTCTTCATCTTGATCACAAAGACCCTCCATCTCGAGTCTTGTGTAGATTTATGTAGATCTTGTTTGAAGCGATTTTCCTTAAAGTTATGCCTGGTTAGCTATAACTTCCAAGTTCACTTCCAAAGTTATTCCTGAAGTTGGTATAACTTTGTCTCACAGACTTTATCAAAGTTATGTCTAACTTTGATCTTTCTTCTCATAATTGTTGCTAGCTATAATAAGACTAAAGCACACAATTACACGCATATGATATATCGAGTAAAACATATTATTATGTAAACACATGTCATTATCAAAACTATCAAATTGGTCCAACACTAATGAAGAGGAGGAGGACGATAGAGACCAGGCTGATGAAGAAGTGGATATCAATGAAGAGGATGAGGGTGAAGGGGAAGGGGAAGGGGAGGAAGATGAAGGTGAGGAAGAGGAGGGTGACGAAAAGGAGGTAAATGATGATGAGGAGGCTGATGATGGCGAAACTGAGAAGGGGAATGATGATGATGAATCTGATGAAGAAGAAACAGGTGACGGTGATGAAGATGACAGTGCTGGTGCTGATGAAGATGGGAGTGCTGGTGCTGATAAAGATGGGAGTGCTGGTGGTGATGAAGATGGAAGTGCTGATGGTGATGAAGAAGAAACAAGTGAGAGTGATGAAAATTCTACTGGGTGAGGCGGATGAAAAAGCAACAGGTAAAGGCAAATGAGTAACATTGTTACTGTATTGATATTACACTTACATATGATAATTATTGATATTTAATTATTGTTGATACAGATGAAAGGGAATATGATGACGAGGAAGAAGAAAGACGTGGAGGTGATGACAAAGAACCCGGTGATGATAAACCGACGGGTAAACGAGAAGAGGAAGACGCTAATGATAAAGACGAAAAAGTGGAGGGCACTGGTGATGCCAATGAAGAAGATGCCACTGCTGATGGCAATGAACAAGGTGAGGAGGAGGAAGCTGATGATAAAAATGAGGAATATGCTTCAACCGAGGGCAATGGGGAAAACAATGTTACAGTGGAAGAAGAAGATGTGGATGAGAAAATCGGTAAGGAAGACGTAAAATCCGGGGATGAGGATGTTGAGACAGCTGAAGATGCTACCAGTCAGGGCAGTCAGGTTGGATATGGAGATGATGATGACGATTCAGTTTATATAGTTGACGACGGTGGTGAAGTGGACTATGTTGACGATTGTAGCAGCGAGGTCTTGTTGCCCGATTCTGAGGAACTAACAGGTGACAGGTATTTGTTACATTCAGATTCAACTGAAGAGTGGATGCGCATAATGGATCCCTGTTATGGCTGCACATTAGATTGTGGTGAACCGACATTGGATCTAATACTCGTGTCCAGCACTATGATTGAGCATGAGCAGTTGATGGAGCCCGTGCTTTCGTTAAGGAAGGAAATAATTGATTATTGTTTCCTTCACGATGATGAGGACCTGGAAAAGTCGTAAGTTGTCTGTTTATTTATTTACAACGCAAGACTTTATTGAATATGTTACAGTATTAAATTTACTTTTTTTTTAAGGAGTTTTTACGCTACATCGTTACTGTAATAACGTTACTGTAACATCGTTACTTTTTAAAACGTTTTTGGTGAATTATCTTCCAATTTATATAACAGGCAAAGGCTGGCTACCTATGGATTAAATAACTTCTTATCAAGGGAAGATATGATGTCATTAGCTCCTTCAAATCTTATAGTTACACATGTGATTGAATGTTGGTCAGTCAAGCTAAATGAAATGACATTTTGGAAGTTAGCAAGTGATACACCTTCCAGGATATTCTTGGGCATGAACCATGCCGTAAGTTATTACAAACAACTCTGGTAAAATTGAATTTATCGATGCTTACTTTAATGTGTGCATCTATTTTTTTAGAGACCCTTGGAGATTTTGCTTGCTCCAAAAGATGTTAGTGTGACATATTTGTGAGAAGAAGTTTTGGAGTCCTTCAAACACTGGAGCAAAATGTGCATGAATCCACTCCATTTTGACAGTGAAATGGTAACAGTGTTACAGATACTATTTTTTTCTTTTCTCAGTCTGAAAAGAGTATGAAACTGTTTATCTAATAGATGTCATTGCAGATCTTCATTCCTCTCATCCTTGAGAAGCACTTTTTTTGTGCTTGTATAAATTTCATTTCAAAGAAGGTTGATTATCTCGACAACAAACAGTACTATGCCAGGTCGCGAAAAGTAAAGATGGCAAGGATAGTTGTAAGTCTCCTCTACTTTTATACTAATTATTGACTTAAATGATTTAAACAGTCACTACAGTAACGATGTTACTTGTTTATGTTAGACAAATATTATGGGCAAGTTGTTGATCCAGCTTGGTATTGAAAAAGGTTCTGAAGTGGGAAATTACCCAATTCAGAACGTCAAGTTCAAAGGGCAGAACAATGACTATAACATGGACTGCGGCTGCTTCATGATGTTGCACATGATGTTCTACACGGGGACAGTCTTTGATTGTGGCCTGAATGACGCACAACAAAGAATATTGTACCGTGCTGAAATCTGTGCGACAGATGTGGTCGTTATACACCAAAAATAAAACCTAAGTCTACTAACTAAGAAGATAGCGGAAGTAGGGTCGATCTCCACAGGGAGGAAATTAACTAACTGTAATCTAAATCTGCAAGTAACAAACTAGGGGGTTTTGAAATTAATTTAACTAACTAAATAAGATTAAAGGAAGAGAGATAAAGGTAGAAATAAATATGAAATAAATCAGATAAAAGAGAATATGCTAGGATTCGGTCCGCTGCAATATCGGCATCTACGGGTCAACTAAGCCAGTCAATCTATCAATGAGAAGGGCAATGGTTTTCTCCTCTCGGTCTCAAACCACCCTAGGGATTTTCCTAATTAACTCTCGTCCTCTTAGGAGTCACCTATCAATCCTAAGCAAGCCTTCCCTTCTAATCTTTCGATCCAGGTCGGGGTTAACTACCTAGCCAGCCTCCTGCGTGCACTCATTCGACTAAACCTCAATTAAATTGCTTAGACTGATTCTCATATTCAAGACTAACTAAAAAATCTATCCTAACATGCCTCTACTACAGTTTCCCTCATCCCAACATACAAGAGAATTAGCTACTCATGTTATTAACGATGTTAACAAAAACGATTGAACATATGACGATAGACATAATAAAATCGTAATTAACAAGCATGAACGATAACAACGCAGCAATTAAGTAGAGTAAACAGTGATTAAGACTAAAACAAGGGATTAAGAATAAAAGAGAGAAAGAGTAGTTTACAATCTTAGAAAATCCGGCGTAAAGAACAATCCACGTCGAATAAACCCGAATGAAAACTAAAGATTAAAAGTTCAGAAACTAATGAAAGATTAATGTCTGCTAATTACTGAATGATAATAACTGAATGAATCCTAATGACGTAAATAAGAGTCATATATAGTGTCTAACACGACTCTAAACCCTAATTAAGCTATGGACTTAAAGCCCGTGATTGGATCCACTCGATCGAGGGAAATTACCCTTCGATCGAGGCTTTTATTCTAGGAAATCAGTCGATCGAGGACATCTTCCACTCGATCGACCAGTTGGTATACAGCTTCTACTCAATCGAGCTACTGGACAGCTCGATCGAGCAATTCTTTCTTTCAACTCTCCTCGATCGACCAAAGTAATAGTCGATCGAGGTCTTCTGGCATATCACATGGTGTGAGTCATGACTTTGGGCATGATAATGAATGGTTTCACGCTTCCCCATGCAAGAGTTATTGTTCCCGATCCTTCCATTCTCCTAAATGCATGCAAAGTGGACCGCTTTGGCTCGGTTTCTGCTACTATGCAACTTGTACCTACAAAATAGTAATGAAAGTACAAAGTAGCCAAATAGGGGTATATGGTGATATAATATCACCTAAATGACATAGAAATGCGTGCATAAATGGACTAAAAAGTCTATATAAAATACACGCATCAAACTTCCCCAAACCAAACCTTTGCTTGTCCTCAAGCAACCTAAATGCAGCTAAATGGAACAAAATAAACCTAGGGGAATGGAGCAAGTCTCAGAGCTAGCTACATGTCAATGCGAAACCGTTTAATGCACTCATTCAATCGTTACAAAGCTTAATACGAAAGCGAACGAATTTATACAATCTTGGAAATAAATTAGACTTTCGACCTTGCAAGACTCAACCAAACTCGGACTCTCACGGGTCACTCTTCTCTCAACAAGCAAATGGTACGTAAATATGTATAAGAAAGAGAGAATAAAATAAAGTCACTCACCTAGACTACGACCGACACAACATGCATTGCTGACTAATATGAAAGATGATTCAAGCACCGTACACACGCATAACCACCGTTCAAGGACAATCACGTGCCGAACAATTGCAAAAATATGGATATGTGAGGCTAATTGGTAAGAAGGGGCAAAATAATTAATGGAAATGTGAGGGTAAATAGCCAAGCTAGTTCCTAACAAGACCGCAATAGAACTCGTTCCTTCCTTCCAACTATCAAAATTAAGCTCGATGCCTTAACAAATCTAGGCATATACAACACAGATCCCATAAAACACCTCGACAAAATAATAGTAAGCACAGGAGGTGTAGACAACAAAAACCTCAGCCAAGTATTTTTTCAATATATTTTTTTCATTTTTTTCTTTCTTTTCTTTTCTTTTCTTGGCTGATCGAGGAAAACCTCTCGATCGAGTGGAATAAATCACTCGATCGAGGCAACAACTAACAATATCTGCTCGATCGATCTGAAAGCTACTCGATCGAGGCACTAATCAACACTTCTCTTCTTTTTCTCGCAAATACCCACTCCAATCAACGAAACGAGCCAAAAACTGACACAACGGTAGAATATACCTCGACTACTAAACTAGCTCGGCAAAGGTAGGCTTAATTTAGAATGTAGTTAAGGGCAACAGGCAGATATGGCTTTATGTGGAGTTGATGGGGTAAAATGAGGAAAAGGGAGATGCAAATATTCTCAAAACACGTGATACCGACCACAAACCCAATGCGTGCAGGCAATAAGAAATCAAAATTCATATACAAGCAAATGACACGAGGTGTGGGGAGTAACTACTCTCATTCCTAGATGAACTAGTCATAGATGTCACCAGTTATAGGCTCTAAAACTCAGAATATATAAGTAGTTTGCCAAAATGTTGAGTCAAGTCTAATAATCAAATTTAAATTCCAAGACAAAATTCAATAGTTCACTACTTCGATTTTACTAAGTAAGTCAAGAAAGGTGCAAGGAATAGCATAAAATAGACTTGTAGTGCGATTTCATCATGAACAAGACTCCAATCCGACTCAACTAAATGCACAAATAAACGTGATATTTTTGATTTTTTCAAATTTTTCTAATTAACATGAATTGTAAACGTGAATGCAATATAAATGCAAATGCAGACGCAAAAGAATGTAAAACACTTCCCCAAACCAAAACAGACAATGTCCTCATTGGCCATAGCACAAAGCATATAAGGGAAAGGGAAAAAGACAACCTAATTCATGTTCCTAAGGGAAGAAAAATATACAAAGAACGGAAAAACAAAAGGAACAGAAAAACTCACAAAGCAAAGCTTCCCCAAACCAGCATCAAACTGGGGAGCTAACATCACCTTCTCCCAGAAGTCTCCTCCGTCTCCACCCTATACGTCGGGTAAAAGTAATTGGTAAGTAATTTGGATATTAACACGAATTGCAGGTAAGATTATGCAGAAAAATTGAAAGATGAAGAGCATAGGGGAATTCTACTCGATCGAGTAGATATTCTACTCGATCAAGGTCTTTATCTTCCCCAAATCACTCGATCGAGTAACAGTTTACTCGATCGAAAGGTTTTCCAATTTGCACCGCCTTCGACTTTTAGCAATTGCATTCCGCTACTTTTCCTGCACAAACGATACAAAGCGATACCCAAAAATACCAAAAATTGTCTAACAGGAAAAATAAAAAGTTCATCTAAACTACGGATTATAACGTAAAAGTCGAAATGTCTAATTGTCTAACGAAAACGCAATAAATTGTTTTTACAAGTTGCACGGGGTTGCAAACCCGGCTAATAACCAAATAGTTTCATGACAAGGCCACTGTTAGGCCTTTGACTTGCGGAAGTACCCTCAGCTGCGGTAATTTCTGTCTTCTTCCTCCACACGTATGATAATTTCTTGGAGTCTAGCTCCACTTCGGAATCACTTGAATACATGCGAGCTCCTTTGTCCTTCTTGGACTTCTTCTTGATGTCGTCACGCGAACCTGGCTCTCCCTTTTTCAGCTCCAATGTTGCCGCTCTATGATCTGTAAGTCAACATACAACAGCACGTTCCTCCAATTTGCTCCCAAGCTGGGGCGGAGGTGTTACGGTAGCAATAGGAATATCACAAATAGGAGGTATAGGCTCGATAGGAACCGAAGCTTTGTCATGCGTGAATAAATCAGGTGTGATATCAGCTAAGGGAAGTGCGTGACATGGTGAAACAAGCATAGGACCCTTACTAGCATGAGACTGCGTGAAAACTAAGTTCTCCCCACCTATTTGAAAAGTCAGAGTCCGTAACCCAACATCAATAACCGCTTGCGCAGTATGCAAGAACGGTCTTCCCAAAATGATGGGAGTGTGAGAATCCTCAGGTATATCCAAAACTATGAAATCGACCGGGATAAAGAACCTTCCTATTTGCACAGGAACATCCTCTATGATTCCTAAGGGTCGAGACAAGGTCCTATCTGCCATTTGTACCGTCATGTTGGTACACTGAAGCTTGGTAAAGCCTAACCGTTTGGCTAAAGACAAAGGCAAGACGCTAATACTAGCTCCTAGGTCACATAACGCGTTATCTATAAGATAGGTACCTATATGACACGGTATGGAAAAACTACCTGGGTCGGACAGTTTAGGTGGGCATTTATGTTGGAGGAACGTAGAGCATTCCTCAGTTAAAGCTACAGTCTCTACAGTGTCTACGGACCTCTTGCGTAAAAGAATTTCACGCATAAATTTCAGGTAAGAGGGTACCTTTAATAGGAGGTATGCAAGAGGGACGTTCACTTTAAGATCGCGTACAATGTCAGCGAACCGAACAAATTCCTTTTCGTACTTAGCTTTCTTCAATCGACCAGGAAACGGAACTGGAACGTCAGACGATCCACGTTGCATATCCTTGACAATCGCATTGTTGATCATCCGCTTGCTTAACCCATTCGAACGAGCTTCTCGCTCATTAATTCCCATCGATCGAGTATCAATGTCAATCGATCGACGATTATTAGAGCTGAAACTGCTCGATCGATCAGCTTCCTCAGTCAACTTATTCGATCGAGTAACTGGATTCTCTCGGTCGACCACTTGTCTATCTGAATCACTCGATCGACCATCAACAACCTCTCGATCGAGTGACTTGTCCTTCAATTCATTCGATCGAGGAACAATAACCTCTCGATCGATGACAACATCATTATCAGCCTTCGAAACTTTGGGATACGCTCCAGAAATATCAGCAACTGTACCAAGACTGTCATAAGCGAGACCGCTTCTCAGAGTAATCATATTCAGTGTCTCCTTGTTCTTATCAGTCTGAGACGGTAACTGGCCAGGTTGCCTAGTTGATCTAGCTCCCGCCAATTGAGCAATCTGCGACTCCAAAAGCTTAATAGTAGCATTTGTTGCTTGATCAGATTTGCTCATTTGGATAGCTAAAGCTTGGATCATAGACTTTAACTCCCCGACTTCTGAAATTCCTCCAGATGAGGAACTAGCTTGCTGTGAAGACTGGATTTTCTGAAATCCTTGCTTGTGCGGCGGTTGATACGTCGGCTGCGGTGGTGGAGGAGTAGGATTTAAGACGTTCTGGCTTGTCCATCTCAAATTAGGATGGATATTCCCTTGGTTGTAGTATCCACCTCCTTGACGGTATTGTTGAAAGGAACAGACTTGCTCCTTTTCAGCAAAACAATCTATAGCCGTGTGACCAGTTTCGCCACACCTCTCACAAGTAATCACTTCATCCCGCTGCAGCAAATGAACCGTCTGCTGGTTATCTGCAGCTTGCTTTTCCCATTTGTCAAGTCTGGCATTTAGTTTATCGAATTTTGCATCCAGACCTTCAGAATCAATACTAGCTATCGTCCGTGTACCACTCCGCGGATTACCATATTCAGCACAATGGGTTGTCATCTCCTCTATCAGTTTCCAACCCTTATCATCATCTATTTCCTTCTGGAACCTCCCGTTTGACGCGGCATCCAAGACAGCTCGATGATCATCATATAACCCGTTGTAGAACTGGTTACATAAAAACCACTGTTCGAACCCATGGTGAGGAACAGACCTCACTAGTGTCTTGAATCAATCCAGGACTCATAGAGATTTTCATGAGTAGTTTGCTTAAAATTAGTAATCTGACCTCTCAAAGCATTCGTCCTCTGCGGCGGAAAATACTTCTTGTAGAATGCCAGTGCGAGTGTGGTCCAATCGGTAATACCCAGTTCCTCTCTATTCAAGTTCTTCAACCAGTCTTTGGCATTGTCAGTGAGGGAAAAAGGAAACAAGAACTCCTTGATCTTGTCGGCTGTCACCCCTTTAGAAACCGGAATAGAAGAACAGTAATCAGCAAAGGTCTCCATATGCTTCCTTGGATCTTCCCCAGCCACACCCCTATACTTATCCTGCTGGACAAGCTTGATATAAGACGGACGAAGATCGAAAGAAGTTCCATCTTCGTCTGTTGTAAGTTTGAATCCTTGGGGTATACATGCAGCGGTAGGCTCAGAGTGATTAGCAATATTAGGCATCTTTGCTGGAATGGTAGTCTCAACAGTTGAATATTCCTCGAAAATGAAACTGTCGAAGACGGATTCAGAAGTACTCAAGTCTTCCTCCTGAACAGTCTTATCTAACCCTCTCTTTCTGCGTAGGAAGGTTCTTTCAGGCTCCGGATCAGCTTCCACTAATTCGAGCCTTTGAGACCTGCGCATACAAAACTACAGAGAGAAAAATAAGAACAGTCTTAAGAAATTAGAAATTCCTTAAGACGAGACAGAGATAAATAAACAGAAAATTAAATTGCCTCCCCGGCAACGGCGCCAAAATTTTGATGTGGTCGTTATACACCAAAAATAAAACCTAATTCTACTAACTAAGAAGATAGCGGAAGTAGGGTCGATCTCCACAGGGAGGAAATTAACTAACTGTAATCTAAAACTGCAAGTAACAAACTAGGGGGTTTTGAAATTGTTTTAACTAACTAAATAAGATTAAAGGAAGAGAGATAAAGGTAGAAATAAATATGAAACAAATCAGATAAAAGAGAATATGCTAGGATTCGGTCCGCTGCAATATCGGCATCTACGGGTCAACTAAGTCAGTCAATCTATCAATGAGAAGGGCAATGGTTTTCTCCTCTCGGTCTCAAACCACCCTAGGGATTTTCCGAATTAACTCTCGTCCTCTTAGGAGTCACCTATCAATCCTAAGCAAGCCTTCCCTTCCAATCTTTCGATCCAGGTCAGGGTTAACTACCTAGCCAGTCTCCTGCGTGCACTCATTCGACTAAACCTCAATTAAATTGCTTAGACTGATTCTCATATTCAAGACTAACTAAAATAATCTATCCTAACATGCCTCTACTACAGTTTCCCTCTTCCCAACATACAAGAGAATTAGCTACTCATGTTATTAACGATGCTAACAAAAACGATTGAACATATGACGATAGACATAAATCGTAATTAACAAGCATGAACGATAACAACGCAGCAATTAAGTAGAGTAAACAGTGATTAAGACTAAAACAAGGGATTAAGAATAAAAGAGAGAAAGAGTAGTTTACAATCTTAGCAAATCCGGCGTAAAGAACAATCCACGTCGAATAAACCCGAATGAAAACTAAAGATTAAAATTTCACAAACTAATGAAAGACTAATGTCTGCTAATTACTGAATGATAATAACTGAATGAATCCTAATGACGTAAATAAGAGTCATAGATAGTGTCTAACACGACTCTAAACCCTAATTAAGCTATGGACTTAAAGTCCGTGATTGGATCCACTCGATCGAGGGAAATTACCCTTCGATCGAGGCTTTTATTCTAGGAAATCAGTCGATCAAGGACATCTTCCACTCGATCGACCAATTGGTATACATCTTCTACTCGATTGAGCTGTCAGCTCGATTGAGCAATTCTTTCTTTCAACTCTCCTCGATCGACCAAAGTAATAGTCGATCGAGGTCTTCTGGCATATCACATGGTGTGAGTCATGACTTTGGGCTTGATAATGAATGGTTTCACGCTTCCTCGTGCAAGAGTTCTTGTTCCCGATCCTTCCATTCTCCTAAATGCATGCAAAGTGGACCGCTTTGGCTCGGTTTCTGCTACTATGCAGCTTGTACCTACAAAATAGTAATGAAAGTACAAAGTAGCCAAATAAGGGTATATGGGGATATAATATCACCTAAATGACATAGAAATGCGTGCATAAATGGACTAAAAAGTCTATATAAAATACACGCATCAGCGACACTGGTCCTAAGTGACTTGAACGAATCGCGGGCTGACGTTCTCACTAAAATTTTAGAATTCAACAAAACAAGGGGGGAGTTGAAGGAAAAACTGCTGCACTAAAGGAAGGAGGAAGAGGTGATGTTGTTGGCTCTAGAGACAGTTGAAGCAGCAATTATGTTGGCAAAGGAGGAACGTGGTGAGAAGGAGATTCGTTCATGTATCAAGGGGGTGAGGAAGAAGTCGGTTGCTCATAAACCCTCGAAAAAGAAGGTTACTTTTAAATTACCTTAAGTAGGCGAGGAGGTAAAAATGAAATCCCTTGATGATGCTGATATGGGATGTTCTCTAGACTGTGGTCCTATTGACAATGACTTATTCCTAGTGTCTGAATTTATGAGAATAAATCAGACACTATTGTCGACCACATCTAATCTCATAAGGGAGGTACTTGATTATGCATTCATCAATGATGACTATCCGGAGAAAAGGTATCAAGTATTTTTTAATTGTGGACTATTACTTTAGCTTAAAATCCACCAGTTGCAATGTTGTTACTGTAACACTGGTACTGTTACACTGTGACGGTAACCCTTTTGACTGTGTAGAATATTGACTTATCTCGTCTATGCTATAACAGTGAAACCCTCGCTATCTTTAGAGGAACAATGAAGTTAACAAGAGAAGATCTCCTCTCGGTACAGCCAAAATTTCATACAAAGGAGATTGTGGTAGAATGTTGGTCTTTCCTCTTAAATCAAATTAAGTACAGCAGAACACGCTCGCGCGTGAAGGCTCCAGTTTCACTGTACTTTGGAATACTTAACATGGTAAGCCTTTCGTTTAACACGTTTTGTTCAGGCCAATTCGAAAATATGGTGTAACAACTTCAAATTAATCTCTGTTTTGTGATACAGAATCTTTTAAATGTTGTGATGCAAGAGGAAAGTGACCCAGAACAACTGGTAACCGAATTGTATGAATGTTGGGAGAATTTCTTAAAGTTGTCAAACAGGATAACTGGCATACTTGACGCCGACCTCATTTTCTTTCCTTGTAAAGCCGACAATCACTACTTTTGCGTCTGTATTAACTTTGTTAATGATGAGGTTAGTGTCCTCGACAATCAATCATATGCAGAATGGGAGTCCTCGAAAACTTATCAGATTGCAAAGGCAGTAGTAAGTCCATTGAGAATTTTGCCTTATTTTTTCAATAAATTTTTAAGGTAACGGTTTTACACCGTAAAAATTTGATGGACTTTTTTTGTTTTCAGACTTCTTGCTTAGTTGACTATATGGACAGTTATGGCGACCAGAGGGCAGATGATTTGGTCCATTTCGATGTTGTAAATCTTAAGTTTGAGTGGCAGCCACGGATTTCCAATGATAAAGAGTCGGCATGTTTCCTTATGATGACTGTTGCCAACTTTATGGGACTGACGTTTCGATTTAAACTTGAAAGCAAGTTAGCTCGCCGGGCATATTGTGCGGAAATAGTTGGGTGTTTGCTATTAGCTGACATCAATGAATTAAGGACAGAGTTGTTGGAAGCTGTGCAGGTTTTGAAGGGAAAAAAGAAGATTATTTGGCCTGGCCTACAAGTAAGGAGAAAAGCTCTTAAAGAAAAGAAAGGTAACACAACTGAAGATGAACAGGAGGACAGAGATGAAGAGGTTCAGGAGGCACCGAAAAAGATCAACACCGAGTTGCCTATCCTTCGTCCTAGATTCATAAACAAGTGATGATGTTGTGTTTTAATTATGAACAATGTGAATGTAAAACTATGACTACGTTGCTGTATTTTCATTATGAACCTTGTGTCTTTTTTACAGTATGCTTGTAATAGTGTCTATGTAACACTGTTACAGTAGCTGTAAAACCTTATGTATGTGACAATGATTTTAATATAGTAGTATTTGTGTTTGTTAAAACACAATTATAGTATTTTGTTTTTGTTAGTTACACAACAAATTATCATCTCAATTAAAAGTGATTTATTTTAGTCGGTTAAGATTAAGAAATATTTGGGTGACTTGTTAACTGAAGATCAGGTTTATTTAAAATACGTATTAGAGATTTGTTCTAAATTATAATGATTCATGTTACTGTATCAATGTGACAGTTACAGTAGCGTGCACGTAATACTGTAACTGTCAGTTTACTTTTTTGTTTTGAATCATTGTGAATAGCAGTTTAAATGCAACGTGGAGAGCAGTTAATTGCAACATGAGCAGTTAATTGCAACGTGGAGAAGGTAAGATGAGCAGTTTATTGAAAGTTTCAAATCAGTTTAACCATTTGAATTACAAAACAAAACTGTTTATATTCCAAAAACACTATAAATACTCTCATAAGTTTTCAGTTTTTTAACATTGCTCTAAGAAAACAAAAAAAGCCAAAAAAAGAAACAAGAAGTTTTCCTTACTTGCAAAGGTTTCCATTCTTTTTTTTTGTTCTTTTAGTAAAAATATTGCGAGTGCTTTATATGCACTAATTTGCCTTATTATGTTATAATAACCTTGCTAACTGTTTTAATCGTTTTCATATTACTGTAATGGCGTTACTGTTTTAACAATGCTACAGTTATGTTTCTTATAATTTATTTTGTGTTCACTGATGCAGAAAGAAGGCGTCCAAAAAATGGATCAGATACAAAAAATGCTTGCAGATACCCAATTCGACCTAAAAGAAGCAGTAGGTCAAAGAGATGCATTTTATGAGGAACTTATCCCAGCCCTAGCTAGGCTAGAAGAAATTGAAGAACGTGAAGAAGCGCTTCACCAAAAATTCGAGCAGATGAAAAGAAAGAATGAAGATATTGAAGCGCATCTGAAATTTTTGGAGGCTGAGAAAGTCTCTATTGCTAGGCAACTAGAAATAGCTAAAGACAACAAATACAACGAAGCTGATATCGATCGCCAGTTTCTCCTAGGTGTTACTGCTTTAAGGGAGGCATATACTAAAGCCAACCCTTCCATTTATGTAGATTGGCCTGTGGTTGTGAAGGCTATGGAAATGATGGAGGGTTACAAAAAAATTCTTAAGGAAGAACTGCTAGAAGGTGAAAGCAGTGTCCATGGTCCTGTCAACAAACGCCCCAAAAAGGCCTAAGTAATGTTGTTACAATTTTAGGGTTAAGTAAGGCTAAGGGTTGATTTCATTTTATGTTCCAAGTAAAAAACTATGTTTGTTTGTTTGTTTGTAATTTCATTTTATGTTCCAAGTAATGTTGTAATTTCCTAAGTAATGAAATTTGCTTTTTTTTATTAATCAGATTAATGCTAATATTGATTGTGCGAGAATTTATAAAAAAGAAACACTAATGAAGTGTCAGTTACAGTAATACATCTACAGTATGCGCGATACAGTATCAACATTTAAGACTGCAACGTCGCATTTAAAAGCAAACTATCCTAAAGAGAACAAACATTAGTATAAAGATGGTACAGTCATTTGTTAAATATTGTCGTTCATTTAAGAGGGGAACATCGTATTTAAAACAGAATGGAAAAGGGTTTAGGGTTGGATTAGGCGTCACCGCTTCGCGGAGCCGCCTAATCCAACCCTAAACCCTTTTCCTTTTCCTTATAATAGTAATTCGTAATGCAAAATCCAAAACTAAACCCTAGGAGGGGACGAGTGATACCCTGTCGTGGCCGACAATAAAAGAGGGTAATGACTAACCTAAAAAGAGGACGGAAAAGGGTTTAGGGTTGGATTAGGCGTCACCGCGAATCCAACCCTAAACCCTTTTCCTTATAATAGTAATTCGTAATGCAAAAGCCAAAACTAAACCCTAGGAGGGGACGAGTGATACCCTGTCATGGCCGACATTAAAAGAGGGTAATGACTAACCTAAAAAGAGGACGGAAAAGGGTTTAGGGTTGGATTAGGCGTCACCGCTTCGCGAAGCCGCCTAATCCAACCCTAAACCCTTTTCCTTATAATAGTAATTCGTAATGCAAAAGCCAAAACTAAACCCTAGGAGGGGACGAGTGATACCCTGTCGTGGCCGACATTAAAAGAAGGTAATGACTAACCTAAAAAGAGGACGGAAAAGGGTTTAGGGTTGGATTAGGCGTCACCGCTTCGCGGAGCCACCTAAACCAACCCTAAACCCTTTTCCTTATGATGGTAACAAGTGGTAAAAGTGATACTGTTACTGTGCACATTGATAAAAAATTTATGTTAAACTTCAGAAAATTGCTATGTTGTAGATAATATGAACGTAGACGAGAAAACTGATATTGTTACTGTAACAAATCTTGGTACGTAGAAAAATATATGAGTCTTTAACAGCGTGTACTGCAGTTGAACTGAACTACATTGTTCCAAATTCAATTTATTCAATCGTAAGTAATTGTAACAAGGTGAACTGTAACATCTTAACGGTAACCGCGTTACAGTATTGTACTACTTCTTTGTTGTAGTTGATTTTGCTGCAGCTTCATCAGCAATGCGAAGAGGACAAGTTCTCTTGTCATGGTCAGATTTTTTATTGCAGTACGCACACAGTTTCTTTGGTTTTGCTGCCTTTGCAATGGATTGTTCTTTTGCCGAGGTCAATCTTTTTCCGCTACCCTTGTTGTGTGCTTTTATTGGTGGCAGAACAGTTATCTCGGATGAGGCAGTGCAACCCAACAACATCTCAATTTCTTGTTCTTTTGTAAGTTGTGGAACATTGAGCGAGAATTTCTCCCGGAACTGAACAAGAAGTGTAGCTAACTCATCCATGTGATCATCTTCCAAAGTATTGAGAACGTTAACTGTTGCATTGAATTCTGCCCAAAGTTTCCACAAATTAGTCTTACCAGAGTGAGCCATATCAGAATCCTCGATGATATTACCATTGGAATCAAACCTGTATTTGAAAAAATAAAAATTTGTTTACGGTAACATGTTACTGTAAGGAATAATAACATTAGACGGGAAAATGAAACTGTAACTTGAGAATTTGTAACATGTTACTGTAAGGAATAATAATATTAGATGCAAACCTGTTAGGTGAATGAGAATTATTCGTCCAACGACCTAATATGTACTTGCTTGGGATTTGATTAATTTCTTTCCCGGTGTATGCCCAGATAATATGTCTGCAAAGTAATCCGGTTCTTTCGAAAAGTTTACAAGTGCAGGTAGCATCTGTGGTTGAAAGATTGAATTTAACCTGATAAGTTTTGTTTGTTTCAGCATCTTCGACACCAATTATCCTTACATCGCCCTCCTTTGCAAAGTCACTTACACCACATGTTATAGAAGACTTTATTTCCTCTTGAAACACGTAGAACACAGAGTGTGTGTAGACAGCAGCAGCATGTTTTTCTAACCGTATCTTCGTTTCTGTGACAGGGAATGAACTGTCACTATCATGGTCAGCACACCTTTGATTGTACCGTTGTTGGTCCATGGCAGTTTCGAACCGCATCCAGAAATCCACGAGGGTGCCAAAGTGATTCTCATATCGCTTAAAAAATGAATTGGCGCTCTCAGATCTCTGTGTTGTTCGTAATATGCGGCCCATCAGAATGTCACGATGGTAGGCAGGGATCCAACGATGTCGTTCGTCGAACATGGTTTTAAGCCATTTGTTGTCTTGAAGATTGAAATCTGAAATAAGGAGGTGTCATTTCTCCTCAAACTCTGACGGGTCCAAATCAGAGTCCCACACCACAGAATTGAAGCGGGACAAGAAGTCAGTGTCTTTGCAAAGAGCTGAACCCACCTTGTCTGTGACCTTTTCAGTTATATGCCACATACAGTAACGATGGCGAGCGTTTTTGAAAACTGCAGGGACAACATTTTTTATTCCAAGACACTGATCAGTGATAATGAATTGGGGCTCCTTGTGACCCATTGCATTCATAAAATGCTGAAAAGTCCATGTGAAGGAATCTTCACTTTCATCTTCAGCAAACATGAACCAAAGAAGATTGATTTTCTGTGGTGATCAACTCCGGTGAATGGTGTAAACACCATGGAATACTTATTTGTGCCGTAGGTGGGATCAAAACTAACGGCATCCCCAAATCGTGAGTAGTTCCGCAGTGCAATTGAATCAGCCCAAAAAACCCTTGACAGGCAGTTTGATGCATCAGCTTGATATGCAAAGTAAAATCCTTTTCCAGTGGCTTGTAGCTTTTACAGACGAGAAAGGAAGAGATCAGCATCTCTTTGCCCTATATAGCATTTGATGTCTCGCTGGAAGTTTTTGAAATCAGTCACGGTAGCACCGATATTTTCGTACCCCTTCGCAAACTCTTTACACATTGCAAAAGTCTTGGCAGCCCCAATATTCAGTTTTGAATTGTCCAGAATAAGTTGCTTCTGGAATATGTCAAGTGATCTTGAAAGCTTTTCCAGATCTCGATTAGAAACGGAGGTCAGCCGATGATTATGACATTGACGAAACTCGTCAATTATAGCAAGACCCGTAAGCCCAGCAACAAGTGCAAATCTTAAAGCTGCTTTGCAGCCAATCCTAGTAATCTTGACTTTCCGTTTAACATACTCACCATTACTGTCGTCATTGACAGTGTCATAACGTAGCCTTTGTTTATTTCCCCTGAACCCTTGACGATTGCAGACAATGAATTTCTGGTATGTTGTACCACCTCTAACAGTTTTGGCAGTGTACTTCCTAGGGGTAAATCCACATGCCCGAGCATAAACATTATAGAACTCTATACTTGCCTCAAGTGAGGGGAAGATTGTACCAACTGTTGGAGTGAACTTACTCTCAACTACTCTAATCCATTGCTCGCTTCCCTTAGGAGTATGAGAGAGAACAAGTTGATTATCTGATTGGGCAGTGTGATCGTGTTGTACGATTGGTGTCGAATGAACTGTATTGACACTAGTGGACTCTGTAAGGCAAAAGGGAAAATAAAAGATTATTATCCATGTAAAAACGCAAAAGGTGTGAAAATAGAACAACAAATAACTGATAATACAGCGGTGTTGGTATAGTAACAATGGTACGGTAACACTGGGACAGTAAGACAATATGTTGCGCAAGTGGAAACATTATAGGCAGCAGTGTTTTTACAGCAACAACGATACAGTAACAATATGGTACTGAACTGGTAGACATAATACAGTAGCAATGTTACTATTAAAGGCGAAAAAAGAAACAGGATACAGATGGCACGAAAGTGTAAAGAAAATTCATATTTAGAAAGTGTTCGATAAACGTGTAACAGTGTGATGTGAAAAGCAACAAACTGCGAATTCGCTAAGCCATTAGATCTTATGATGAATGAGTATGATGAACACTTTCTAAATCAATTATGATGAACACTGCGAGTTCGTTTAAGAAGATAATTTCAAATCCGCGTAAAGTAGAATCGGGTACATAAAAGACTACGTAAATCTTCGTTCGGACTCCGATTTAGGCGAAACAAGATTCTAAATTTATTTATTTTTCGAGCCCGTCGCAATGGTAATATTTTGGTACACCATTGATTTTTCAAAATTTCGATTTCTGTTAATTTATCAAAATTACAACTTTTTGTTTGAAGCTATACCCTTTTTCTGCTTAAAATTAAACTATATTTACTTAAACTTACACAATATATGCTTAAAGTTACAACCAAATTACTTTAAATTAATTTTCTTAATTACCCAGATACTTGAAATTACACAGTATCACTTAAAGTTACTTAAAGTTACAACATATCTCTATTGAAGTTATATGATGTCCACTTTAAGTTACACTACATCTAGAGATTAATTAATTAATTTAGTCATAGAGTTGAAATTGGACGGACCATATATACTTAAAATTACATAATATCCGTTAGAAGTTATTCTCAATTTACTTGAAGTTACATCATATTTATTTGAAATTTATTAATTAATTTAATCATCTGGTTGAAGTTACCTCATTATTGAAGATTTAAGTAAGTTACTTTGATTGTAAATTGAAGTTACGCTAATTGTGATTGATGTTACACTGATTGTGTATTGAAGTTACACAGATTGTGTATTGAAGTTACACAAATTGTTAATTAGAGTTACACTAATTGTGAATTAAAGTTACATCATATCTTGTTTGTTTGAAGTTACACTAATTATAAATTAATGTTACAATAATTGTGAACTGAAGTTAAACACTATATATTTAATGTTACACCTTGAAGAACTGAAGTTACACAAAATCTATTCTAAAATCGTTTTTTCTAACGTGTGCCCTAAGGGCACACATTAAGAGTCCAAATAAAGAAAGAATCAAAGGAATTTAACATGAAAAATGTAAGTATCAATTCATTTTTACCATATTTAATCAAATATCCTTTGATTCTTTCTTTATTTAGACTCTTAATGTGTGCCCTCAGGGCACGCGTTAGAAAAACCGTTCTAAAATTACACTAATTATAAATTGAAGTTGCAATAATTGTGAATTGAAGTTAAACACTATATATTTAAAGTTATACTCCCTCGTATTCTCTAAGATCTTCCACATTTCCTAAAACGACAAATTCACTAAGATCTTCCACTTTCCTTATTTGTCTATCATTTGTGGCTATAATAAAGTATGACCCCACATTCTCTCTCCTACTTTCATTTACATCCACATATCATCATACCACTAAATATTTGTCCAAAACCAATGTGGAAGAACATAGTGAATAGGAGAAAGTACCATTTTTGCTTAAAATTACACCACATTTACTTCAAATTAAAACTAATTTATACTATATCTACTTGAAGTTAATTATTGAATTTAGTCATGTACTTGAATTTGCAGTATCAATTGAAGTTACACCATATGTACTTAAAGTTACAATCAATTTACTTGAAATTAATTTTTTAAATTTACCCATATACTTGAAATTACACAATTAATTTAGTCATATAGTTGAAGTGGATCATATATACTTGAAATTACACAATATCCTTGTAAAGTTATACTCAATTTACTTGAAATACACTATATTTAAGAGAAATAATTTAATAAACTACGTTTAATTAATATACCCATACACTTGAAGTTGCATCCATCTAGTTGAAATTATCGCATAACAAATTAAAGTTACAATGATTGTAGATTGAAGTTACACTAATTGTGTATTGAAGTTACACTGATTGTGAATTGAAGTTACATTGTCAAAATGAAATTACACTGATTGTGTATTAAAGTTACAGTAATTGTAAAATGAAGTTACGCTAGTTGTGAGCTAAAGTTACACACTATATATTTAAAGTTACACCTTTTAAAATTGAAATTACAAAACATATATTTTGAAGTTACACTCTTTAAAATTACACTGTTTGTGTATTAAAGTTACAGTAATTGTAAAATGAAGTTACACTAGTTGTGAGCTGAAGTTACAAACTATATATTTAAAGTTACACCTTTTAAAATTGAAATTACACATATATTTTGAAGTTACACTCTTTAAAATTGAAATCATGGTCATTATCATGTTGCAGTGGCGAGTTCAAATCACCATCTCCACTGTGCTCCTCACCCGTCTGCACCTCTACCATTGAGCACCATACCAACACCACTGATTGTACACCAACATAGCAGCAACGAACTCGGCATTGAAACCCGAAACCGACCCCCTACATTTCCTCTGACCTGCTACACCAACCAAAGTCCGAAGTCCGTAGGTCGAAAAGTACCAGAACACCAACAGTCGACCAGATCTGGGAAGCAGTCAATCACACATGTGGCCGGAGGAAGCAAGCACCATCGCACAACTATCTCGCACATGACCCCAAAAAAACATCATCAATATAACCCTATAAAAAAAATCCCGATATTAATACCAATGTAAACAAAAAAGCAAATGTTTTCTAGTTAATATAGATTATTTACTCATTAATTACTCAATATATGTTTAGACGTGGAAAACACCAAGCAAGAAGAAAAGAATTAAAGATAAACTTAAACATGAAGGTTTTCCAAAATTGTTCATAGATAAACATCTTTGTTCTTGAATTGGTTATTTATCCAATCAAAATGCAGAAGATTAGATGCCATATACTCCTCTTCATATACTTTATTCACATTGAAGTTTTGGCTGTAAATTAGTCCGTACAACATAATATTGAAGATGAGATTTGATTTTTTTTTTCTTTATTATGGGTAGCACAATGATACAGGTAGGATAAGGGTGTTATTTTTTGGTTAATTTTTCAAAACTCTCCTTCTTTTTCGTTAGATCTACGATTTTTTAGTCATTAGTGTGATTTTGTGCATGGAAGAATGAAACATGGAGAGTAGACAGAGAGGAGAGGAAGATGAAAAGAAATTCAGAAAATTTATTTTAAAAGAAATTTGATTAAAGAGAGTAGGAAACCTGAGAATATACTGATTAATTAATTTACATGGGAAATTGGGGCTATGAGAGAGAGGGTGTTTAGACATTATTAATTAGTTAGTGTGTGTTTAGATTTTAATCTTAGCCCTTCATTTTTTTATCATCCAAGGGATAAGAATATGACTCATGGACTCACCTAAGAAAGGTGGACTTATGTGATCATATTTCTATATATATATATATATATATATATATAGAGAGAGAGAGAGAGAACTTAAACAATTTGGGGATTTAGGATTTGAGATGATTTGGGAGAAATAAGGAATAGAAATATGTTACGTTGAGTAAATCGTTAGGGCTATTATAGCATTTTACGTAAATTGTTAGTTAACGAGTTGGGAAATAAGACAACCAAGTCTCGTAACAGAAACACTGTGCTGATTGGGAATACATGAAAGACTGGGGTTATTTGTAAAAATGCAAATATGTGGTGGTATTTATAAAAATACGCAAATACGTGGTGGTTATTTATATTTTTCCTTTTATCTTAACATAAGTGAAGGTTGTTAAGCTGACAAACATATCAATAGGACGGATTTGGTTGATACCAGTTCATGTGTGTCAGGCTATCACGATAGTTTGGGTCAGGTCTGATCATTTAAGGCTTCAACTTGTTTCAGTATGTTGGTTGAGCCATTTTCCGGTCAAGCAGGTCGGGTCATGTACGGGTCAATGATTAAGGAGAAAAAAGTAAATTTTAGATTATAACCTATTTAAAATTTAGTTTTGATTATTGATTCTTTATTTTAAGGTAAAATAATAGTAAGGTGATTTCAAATTAGTCAATTCCTTATGGTCAATTAGAGTTATATTTTGTTGCATCATTTTTATCTCAGTCATTTGATTTTGTCAAATCTAATTATAATCGGGAAATCTTCACTCACTATGCAAACGCTAGTATTTCCTTCCCATACATTTGTTTACCTTTTATATCTATATAACTATTACTCCCTCCGTCTCCATCAATTGTTGTCATATTCCTTTTTGGGTATCTCAGCCAATTCTTATTCTTTCTATATTAAGAAGATTTTCTTTGAGTAATCAGACCCTCAATGGAACTATTATTCACTTGTCATCACTAAGTAGAAACACAGTCCACAGCTGATCCCTACTCTTTCTTGGTCTTTTTGACAAAATGAAAGAACAACAATTCACGGGGACGGAGGGAGTATGAGAGAAATTTTAATTGGAGGCAAGTAAATGAAGGGTATGTATAATTAAAAATAAATATTATTGCCTATCCAAAAAGAAAATACTAAATAAGATTCCACTTGAGGTTTTAACGACTTAGTCTTATTAGGCTTATAAGTTGACGAGCAAAGGAGACACTAGATCACCTCTCAAAACTCAATCAAAAATGGCAGAATCGATGTTGTCCAGCTTGTCCTTCGCCCAACACATTGAAGCCAAACTAGCACAAGGTTCAAAGGCAATAGAGAAAGTAAAATCTGAAGTAAATGACCTTGTGTCGGAGCTGAACAATGTGGATCAGCTTTTTGTTGGCGCTTACGGCAGGACACTCCTTAGCAAAGATCCGAAGCTTCGCAACTGGGCCGAAGAGATGAGAAGGATAGCATACGAAGCGGAAGATGAGGTGGACATATTGGAGTTCGAGGCCACTCCTTTGAGGCTCCTTTGTTTCTCCCTGTTTCCCCCGCGAGCCTCCAGGAATTTGCGGAAGCTAAAGGAGCAGACGAGAGAGGTCAAACAGAAGTTGCGTAAACATGCTGAAGGGTCCAACACAGGGGTGATGTCACGTGCGCGTGGCTCGCAGGCTCCCAAGGGACATCTCCCTGCTGATGGTGACTTTGTCATCGGCATTGACCGTGAGATCAAGAAGGTCGTTGACCAATTAACTGGAAAATCTGAGTTTAATCATCGCAAGCTGGCTATTATTGGCATGGGTGGCTCTGGCAAAACGACTCTTGCTAGGAGTGTGTATAACCATAGAACTGTCAAGAAGCACTTCCATTTTCAGGCTTGGGTCTCGGTCTCTCAAGGCTTTGACATATCGGCTGTGTTGCTCAACATCCTCAAAGAGTTTCAACGCCAAAAATGCAGTTTTTATTGGTCCAATATTGATGATCAAGGACTTGAACATGAGTCTAGCAAGGATCTGGTCTCTCGGATAAACAATATTTTGAATCGAAAGACTTGTCTACTAGTTTTGGATGATGTGTGGGACATAAAATCCCTCCACGAGTTCACTGACAAAATTAAAGAAGTCGATGGGCATTTCCTCACATATACCATAGTCATCACAAGTAGGCAAATCCCCCAAAGCGACATCAGGTGGCACACCCACAAACCGGAGTACCTAACTGATGAAGATAGCTGGAAGCTGTTTAGTAGGGTAGCCAGTAATTCCTCCAAGGCGCTAAGCAACGAGTATCGCCCAATGGCCAAGGCAATGTTGAGAAAATGTCAAGGTCTGCCTTTAGCAATAGTGGCATTGGGCAGTCTCCTTAAGACAAAGGACACTATGCGTGACTGGCAGAGGGTACTATACCAAATAGACGGTAATGAAGCCACATCAATATACGGTCCGGTGAATGAAATCCTGGGGTTAAGCTATGACGACCTGCCACCCTACCTAAAGCCATGCTTTCTCTACTTGAGTCTCTTCCCAGAAGGTTTTGCCATATGCGGAGGAGTATTGATCAGGATGTGGATTGCTGAAGGATTTGTCTCGTCTAAAGCCGAGGAAACACTTGAAGATGCCGGAAGAAGATACCTCCAGGAGCTAGTTGATCACACCATGGTCCAAGTAGTCAGTAAAACGGTTTTTGACAGAGTTAAGAGTATTCGAATTCACGATATCATGAGGGACTTTTGTATATTGAAAGCCAGAGAACTGGACTTCCTTACAGAATCTTCTACCGAGCCTGAACTCACAGGGAAGAGATTTCGTCGGGCGGCTATCAACCTTAGGTATGAGTTCATTTTATCTAAAGCTTTTTTTCCATTTTCCTTTCCATTTATTTATTTAAAAAAAACAGATAAAGGTATTTGTACCGCAATAGAAGCAACTAATCAACAATTTTCAAGTAGCACATAAAACGACCAATAAAAATAGACATAAACTAAGGAGCAAAATATAAAATTGGAATAATTTTGATCACCTCACCCAATTGCCCAAAAGTCATATAGAATGTAATCTTTTTTTTTATACCAAGCCCTTTCTTTTAAGCACCATTATTATTAACACCCATTATTTATTTATTTTATCTGCAAGTCCTCTCTTTGCACGTAATATAGTTCGCAACTCCTTTGACAAAGTCCATTGCCATCTTTTAAGGGATTATTAAACCAATCAGGTAGTTTTTATCACATGTCGTCACGTCACGTCACGTCTATATATATATATATATAGAGATGGGTTCAGCTAAGTCCCTTAATTTAGATGAGTCCCTAAGTTCTCATCTAAACCATTAGATTTAACAAATCAAGGGTCAAGATTAAAATAAAAAAATAAGGGAGGATATAAAAGCATCCAAAACACAACTAAACCCTAATCACTCTCACAAAACCTAACCACCTTTAATCTCACTTCTCTCTCTTCCTCTCATCTCTCTACAATTTCAAAAATAAACCCACCACCACTAGGCTCACCACTGCCACCATGCCCCTCAGCCTCCCTCATCCACCTTTCTCGGCCTCCCTCATCCACCACGCCTCCCGGCTTCTCCTCCTTCTCCCCCAACCCTTTTCCCTCCTCCTCCACCACGTCGCCGTCCCTACCCCCAAGTCGACGACCCTGTCACGACCGCCCTCTCCTTCCACCACCCTCCTCAACCGACCTCGCTTCTCCCTCTCTCCGTCATCCTCCACCATGCTCCTCCTTCTCGGCCTTCACTCTCCTCCCTTCCACCTTCACTCGACTCCCATCCACCACCTCCTTTTATATTTTTTTCAGATTTTTTTTTGGTACTTTTTGGGTGGGGAAGTGGTTGTTTGTGGTGTTGGGTTAAAGAGGAGGGGGTTTGGAAGGTGTGTGACGGTGGTTGTAGGTTGGCTGTTGGTGGTGGTGTTATTGTTGGTGGTAGCGCCACCTTGGACTAAAGTTACACACTTAAATCACCAAAGTTACATAAAAATTCACCAAAGTTACATAATATAAATCCAAATTAATATATTTAAAACTATACTAAAGTTACAATAACATTAGATTAAAGTTACATAAAATTTGACATAAGTTACCTAAAATTTGATAAAAGTTTGCATAAAATTTGACTGTTACTTAAAATACCACGTTAAATAATCTTAAAAAATTAAAGTTACATTTATAAAATACTGAAATCACACTAATAAAAGAGTAAAGTTACACTAATTTGAAGTTATGTAATTTCAAGAAGTAGCTTATGTAACTTTAATCCATTAGGCTTGTAACTTCACTCTTTTGTGGGTGTAATTTATTCTTTGAAGGGTTAATATCAATTTATGTAATTTTAAGTAGCTTTAGTACAATTTTATATAACTCTAGTCCAATTTCATGCAACTTTTAGTCCAATTTTATGCAATTGTGATCAAATTTTAATTAACTTTGAACTAATCTGTCCAATTTTGTTTAACTTATTCCTTTAAAGATTTAACTTTAGTCTATTTTTATGTAACTTTAGTCCGATAGTGTGTAACTTTAATCCGATAGTATGTAACTTTAGACTGATTATAAGTAACTTTTGTTATTTAATTGAGCAACTTTACTTTAATATTATGCAACTTTAGTCTCAACCTCCCCAACCTCGTCGGAGCACCACACCACGACGAAGCACCACCACCTACCACCACGACGCAAATATGAAAAAAAGAAAAAAAAGAAAAAAGGAAAAAAAACACCACCACCACGACGTCGCTTCACCACCAACGGCAAAAATTTAAAAAAAAAAACCACACATTAGCCACAACCGAGGCACTAACCCATCTCAGATCTGAAAAAAAAAACACAAAAAAGAGAGGAGGATGGGTGGCAGTAGAGGAGGAAGCGTGGGGAGTAGAGGAGGCCGCATGGCGGTGGCGACAAAGGAGAAGGAAAGTGACGGATGCAGTAAGAGTGAGGGCGGCAGCGGCGGTGAGTGAGGCGTGGTGGGGACATGGTCGGTGTGGGGGAGGCGGCGAGGAGTATAGTGGAAGAGGGGCGGTGGGGTGTTGGCGGCGTGGTGGGGACGAGGCGGGGGTTGGTGGTAGAAGTGGGTGGTTGGTGGTAGTTGGTTTGAGAGAAAATTTGGGTAGAGAATGAAGAGAGAGGGGGGGGGCAAAAGCTAGGTAGCACGGACACTTCTCCTAACCAGCCGTCCCGTGTCGGATACCGTGTCGGACACACGGACTCCTATAAACAAGGAATGTGAGATTGAAAGACTAGAAAAGGTTGATTAGAAGATGAGTTTGGGTGGGAAAATTGATTAAAAGATGAGTTTGGGTGGGAAATGCGAATAAATTATAGTTAAAGTCAAGTTTTACACTCAATTATTTACATTTAATATTAAATACTAATACAAAAATAAAATTGTATGTTATTTATAACTATAAAATATATATTTTATTAAATTTAAATGCCGTGTCTCGTGTCCTAAATTTCACGAGATGCCGTATCACGTGTCTGTGTCGTGTCCGTGTCCGTTTTGGTGCTACCTAGGGCAAGAGTGGTGGAATGTATTCTGAAATGATTAGGGTTTTGGGTGTGAAAGGGCTTTTATATTACCCTTTTATTTCTTGTTTTAATCTTGACCCTTCATTTGATTGATCTAAGGTCTAAATTAGGACTCACCTAAGAAAGGTGGACTTATGTGATCCCATTTCTATATATATACAGAGCTTAGTTCTTTGGAGTCCACCATTTCCATAAAGTCCTTGAGTCCTCATCCTAGCCATTGGATGAGGGAGATGGATGAATGAGATTGAAGATTAAAAATCACACTTATCACTAATCAATTACTTATGCACTAATTAATTAACTTTCTCTCTCTAGTATTCAATTAATCACTTTTGAGCTGCTGAGATTTATGAGTGCAACTTTGATGCTCACGAGTGTAACTCTAATGTTTTAGAGTGTAACTTTAACTTTTTTAAGGCGGTTTGTATATAAAAATTTAAATTTAAACCATTTTAACACCTTACGTGTGTAACTTTGATACTTTTCGAGGGTAACTCTAATATTTTTGAGCGTAATTTTAAATTTTTAAGGCGGTTTGTACATAAAAATTTGGATATATATAATTTACATTTTACGAGTGTAACTTTGATGATTTTCGAGAATAACTTTAAATTTTTAAGACGGTTTTGTATACGAAAATTTGAATTTATGTACTTTTAACATTTTTCTAGTGTAAGTTTAATTTTTTAAGGCGGTTTTGTATAGAAAAATTAGAATTTATATAATTTTAACATTTTACGAGTGTAACTGTAATGTTTTTCGAGTGTAACTTTAATTTTTTTTAAGACGGTTTTGTATAGTAAATTTTGAATTTATATAATTTTAACATTTTACGAGTGTAACTTTAATTTTTTTAAGACGGTTTTGTATATAAAAATTTGAATTTATATAACTTTACATTTTACGAGTGTAACTTTGGTGCTTTATCAGTGTAACTTTAATAATTTTAGGTCATTTTGGATACAAAATTTTGAATTTTATTACAAGTAACTTTAGTCCTTTATAAGTGTAACTGTAGTCCTTTATTAGTGTAACTATAATCCTTTATGAGTGTCACTGTAGTTCATCCACCGTCAAACACCACCACCATCTTCCATAAACCCACACACCCACAAAAGTAGATCTAGAAAGAAACAAATCTGAAAACTAGATTAAAAACAAAAAAAAAAGATCTAACACCAACAAGTGTAACTTTTAAGGTTATTTGTGTTATTTTAATAAAATAATGTGTTACTTATATATGATATATGTGACTTTAATAGATAAAATGTGTAACTTTAAAAGAGAATTTGTGTTACTTTAAAAGACAATATGTGTGACTTTAATCAGTTAATCGTTATCGACACCAACAACTCCCTTTTTCAGGTCTGGAGATAAAACGCAAAATTAAAAAATAAAAAAAGTAAATTTTTTTTAAAATAACATATGCAACCCTTCTTCATACCTAAGGTAAAAAAAATAAACAAATATGATACTAACAAATATAAATTTTAAGGTCATTTTGTGTTACTTTAATAAATAATGTGTGTGATTGTAATAGAAGATATATGTGACTTTAATAGAGAATGTGTGTTACTTTTATAAATAATGTGTGTTATTTTAATACAGAATATGTGTTAGTTTAATACAAATATGTGTTACTTTAATAGACGTCATTGACATTCGACACATTTTTTTAAATCTGAAGAAAAACAAACAAAACAAACAAGAAAAACAAAAAAACAAACACAATAAACCCCACCATTAACAACCCCGCCATCCTCCACCTACGAGCCCACCCTTGACAGCCCCCCACCACCGCCACCTCCCACGACTCAACCAGATCTGACCACGACACACCCATGACACCTCCAACCGCCAGTGGTTGGTGGCGGTTGAAGAGGAGGGAGGTGGGTGGAGGAGGTGGGTCGTGGATGGCAGTGGTGTTGGTGTCTGGTGGTGGTGGGAGGTGGTAATGGTGGTCAGATGGTTGTGACTTGTGAGTGATTTATTTGGTTTTGATTTAGTTGGGTTTTTTATTTATTTGGGTTTTAGAGAGGGAGGGAAGAATAAAATTATGAGGGATGAGAGAGAAGTAGTTGAGTGAAAATCTTGTATATTGAATTAGGGTGGGGATTAGTGTTTAATTAGTGAGGATGAGAGAGAGTGAAAAATTAACCCCTTAATCAGTTTTTGGGAGCACCAAAATCAGCCATTCATCTCCAAGATCTAATGGCCTACAAGAGGACTCAAGAACTCTAGGGAATGGAGTGGACTCAATTGATCCTTGCTCTATATATATATATATATATATATATATATATATATATATGTGTGAAATATTTATGAGTGTAACTTTAGTAATTTTATGTGAAATTTTTTGAATTTTATTACATGTTGAATTTATGTAATTTACTACAAATTTATGTGTAACTTTATTAAATTATTAGTGTAACTTTAGTCGTTTATGAGTGTAACTGTAGTCCTCTATGAGTGTAACTGTAGTCTCACTACCACAGTACCACCAACCAACCCACACACACAAAAAAGGTAAATCTAAAATAAAACAAATCTGAAAAGAAGATAAAAAATATAAAAAAAACAAGGTAGATTTACAAAAAAACAAGTGTAAATTTTATGGTCATTTGTTTTACTTTAATAAATAAGGTGTGTTACTTTAAGAGACCATATATGTGACTGTAATAAATAAGGTGTGTAACTTTAATAGACAATATGTGTGACTTTTAAAAAATATATATCTCTTTTTCAGATCTAAAAAAACAAAAAAAAAGGTAAATCTACAAAAAGGTAGATCTAAAAAAATAACAATAAATCTGAAAAAAAAAAAAAGTAGATCTACAAAAGAAAATATAAGAGATTATTTGACTAGTGTAACTTTAATACTGTACAAGTGTTACTTTAATAGAGTACGAGTGTAACTTTACGAGATATGTAACTTTAATAGGGAATTTGTGTTACTTTAATATAAGTCATTTAAATTTGACGCACTTTTTCAGATTTAGAAAAAAAATACCACAAAAATAAGATCTAAAAAAAAAAAGACATAACAACAACACCCCCACCCACGACACCACCCCCAACCCAGACCCCCCCAGAACCACCACCACCACCACGACAGGAGGGAGGTTGAGGAGGCGCGTGAGAGGAGAGGAGAGGAGGGAGGAAGTCCGCCGTTAGGGAGAGGCGGCTGTGAGAGCCGACGGGAGCCGCCAGATCTGAAAAACAAAACGGAGGGGAAAGGCGGCGGTAGTGGCCACGGAGTGCGTCCGTATGTGGACGTCGGCGGTGGTGACAATGGGCCGCCACTTTTGGCGGTGATGGGTGGGTGTGGGGGGTTTGTGTTTTTCGTGGTGGTGGTGGTGGTGTCGGGTGGTGATTGAGAGGAAGTGGGGAGGAGTTATTTATTTGGGATTTGGGATTTTGAATTATTTAGGATTTGGGATGTAGAGAGTGGAGAGGTAATGAAATTATGTGAGATGAGAGAGAAAACGATGAGTGGAAAAGTTTCTATATTGAATTAAGGTGGATTAGTGGTTAATTAGTGAGTGATGAGAGAGAGTGAAAAATTAAGCCATTAATTACCTTTTGGAAGTTCCAATCTCAGCCATTCATCTCTCTCATCCAAAGGCCACATATATATATATATATATAGAGCAAGGATCAATTGAGTCCACCCATATCCTTAAAGTCCTTGAGTCCTCTTTTGGACCACTGGATGAGAGAAGAATGGCTGAGATTGGTGCTCCCAAAAGAGGATTAATGGGCTAATTTTCCACTCTCATATTTACTAATTAACCACTAATCCCTCCTAATTCAATATATAACATTTTTCACCCCCACCCACCATCACCCACCCAACACCATCACAACCACAAACATCATACCTATACACAAACACCCACCACAGCCGAAAGTGGCGGCCCACTGCCATCACCACCGACGCCATCTCCACGACCGTCATCTCACCGACCACTACCAACCATGCACCACCACCAACCCACCACTTCACCACCGTGCTTTACACACGGACACCACACCACCACCATCCTTCACCGTCACCCACAAAAACAAATGTAGATCTGAAAAAAAAAATCTAAAAAACCCACCACACTTTCTGCAGCCTCCCACGTCACACCACCACTATTACCAACACCATTACCACCACCGCGAACCTCCTCCTCTTCCTTCCTCTTCTCCCGTCTCCCTCCTCCACAGGCGAACCCTCAGGCACCGCCGCTCCCCTCCTCTCTTTCACATCTGGTTAGTCGGTTTAGGGGAAGCGGTAAGGTGGTGGGTGGCTGTTATGGGGTCGCGGTTCAGATTGGTTGTCGCGGCGGTTTAGGCGGCCGCTCTCCTCCTCCCGCACTGTGTTTGTCGGTGGTTGTTATGGGGGTGGTGAGTGTGGCTGGTGAGGTCGGGTGTGGGGGTGGTGAGTGTCGTGGGTAATGGTGTTATTTTTGCTTTTTGTATTTTTTTTTTTTCAGATTTACTTTTTGTATTTTTGTTTTCCAGATTTGATAAAACGTGTCAAATGTCAACGTCTATTAAAGTAACGCAAATTCTTTAATAAAGTTACACTCTTTATTCATTGAAGTCACATATATCGTCTATTAAAGTAACACATTATTTATTAAGGTAACAAAAAATGACCTTAAAAGTTACACTTGTTAGTGTCAGAACTGTTTTTCTTTTTTAAAATTTTTTTTTCTCAGATCTGAAAAAGGGATTTGTTTGTTGTTTTTTTTTTGTTTTTTTTTTCAGATTTGAAAAAATGTGTCAAACATCAATGACGTCTATTAAAGTAACAGATATTCTGTATTAAAGTCAAATATATCTTCTATTAAAATAACATGCATTATTTATTAAAGTAACACATATTCTCTATTAAAGTCACATATACCTTATATTACAATAACACATTATTATTAAAGTAACACAAATAACCTTAAAAGTTAAATTTGTTAGTATCATATTTGTTTTTTTTTTGTTTTTTTTTCCCTTAGATCTAAAGAAGGGTTATATATGTTATTTTAAATTTTTTCTTTTTTTTATATTTGTGTGTGGGTTTGTGGTGGAAGATGGTGGTGTTTGACGGTGGTTGGACTACAGTTACACTCATAAAGGATTACAATTACACTCATAAAGGACTAAAGTTACACTCATAAAGGACTAAAGGTACACTCATAAAGGACTAAAAAAGTTACACTCATAAAGGACTAAAAAAGTTACACTCATAAAGGACTAAAGTTACACTCATAAAGGACTAAAGTTACATGTAATAAAATTCAAAAGTTTGTACCCAAAATGACCTAAAATTATTAAAGTTACACTTGTAAAATGTTAGAAGTTACACTCATAAAGCACCAAAGTCACACTCGTAAAATGTCAAAGGTAAATAAATTCAAATTTTAATATACAAAATTGTCTTACAAAATTAAAGTTACACTCGAAAAACATTAAAGTTACGTAAAATCTTAAAATTATATAAATTCAAAATTTTTTTATACAAAACCGTCTGAAAAACGTTAAAGTTACACTCGAAAAGCATTCAAGTTACACTCGTAAAATGTTAAAATTATATAAATTCTAACTTTTCTATACAAAACCGCCTTAAAAAAAATTAAACTTACACTCGTAAAATGTTGAAATTATATCAATTCAAATTTTCCTATACAAAACCGTCTTAAAAATATTAAAATTACACTCGAAAATCATCAACGTTACACTCATAAAATGTTCAAATTATATATATTCAAATTTTTATGTAAAAACCGCCTTAAAAATTAAAAGTTACGCTCAAAAATATTAGAGTTACACTCGAAAAATATCTAAGTTACACTTGTAATGTGTTAAAATTGTTTAAATTCAAATTTTTATATACAAACCGCCTTCAAAAGTTAATGTTACACCCTAAAACATTAGAGTTACACTCGCAAGTATCAAAGTTACACTCATAAATTCCAGAAACTCAAAAATGATTAATTAGAGGCTAGAGAGAGAAAGCTAATTAATTAGTGGATAGGTAATTGATTAGTGATAAGTGTCTTTTTTAATCTACAATCTCATCCATCCATCTCACTCATCCAATGGATAGGATGAGGACTCAAGGACTCTAAGAATATGGTGGACTCAATTGAACTAAGCTCTATATATGTATATATATGTATATGTATATATAGAGAAAGAATCATGTAAGTCCTCTTAGGAAAGGTGAGTCCATAAGTTCTTTTATAGACCCTTGGATCTTGGAGATGGATGGCTGAGATTGAAGCTCTCAAAAATGGATTAATGGACTAATTTTCCACTCTCTCTCATCTTAACTAATTAACCACTAATCCCATCTTAATTCAATATATAAGATTTTCCACCAATCCACTTATCTCTCATCCCTCATAATATCAACCCTTCCTCTCTCTCTAAAACCCAAATAATTCAAAAACCCAAAAAAATAAAACCCAAATAATCTCCTTTTCACTTCCTCACTCACCACCTTCCACCCACCCACCACATCCCTCCACCCCACTCACCAAACCCGACCACCACCGCCGACCACCGTCACTCACCACCACCAACGGCCGCCGGCCAGCCACCCCCACCTCCCACGCTACCACCACCACCGGCCAACCCCTCCTCGGCCTCCCTATGCCGCCACCCCCACCTCCCACGCTACCACCACCACCCTCCTCATACTCCTTCCTCTCACATCAAACCACCACCAAAACTAGATCTAAAAAAAAACCCCATAAAAACCATCACCAAAACTAGATCTAAAAAAAAATCAACCTCCTCCCATACTTCTTCCTCCTCCTCATACTCCTTCCTCCTCCCCGTCGCCGTCTTCCCCTGCTCCGACGCCGTCTTCCGCTGCGCCGTCCTCCTGCAACCGCCTCGGATACCTCCTCTCTTTTTCTTCTCCTTTTCTTTTTTTTTTTCAGATTTGCACCATCCTCAACCACCTATAAATACACCCAGATATGGAAAAAAAAGATGAAGGTGGAGAATGGTGGGGTGCGGTGGTGAGGGATGGTCGTGGGGTGTCTGAGGTGGGATTGGGCCGTGGTTGGTCGTCGGCCTAGTGGGTGTCGGGGTGGGGCTGTTTTTATGCATCTATCTCTCTTTTTTTTTTTCTGATATTTTTCTATATTTATTATTTTGGTTGTTTTTTAAGTTTGTTATTTCTTATAGTTTTTTATGTTTAGATCTGATTTTTTTGAGTTACACTTTTAAGGCTTGAAGTTACACTTTTAAGGCTTGAAGTTACACTTTTAATGCTTGAAGTTACACTATTAAGGCTTGAAGTTACACTTTTAAATAATAAAGTTACACTTTAATGACGTCTATTAAAATATCACATATTATTTATTAAAGTAACACATATTGTATATTAAAGTCACACATATTGTATATTAAAGTAACACATATTATATATTAAAGTAACACAAATTCTCTATTAAAGTTACACATATTGTATATTAAAGTAACACAAATTCTCTATTAAAGTTACATGTCTTATTTATTAAAGTCACATATATCAAAGTAACACATGTTATTTATTAAAGTAACACAAAATGACCTTAAAGTTATATAATGACTGAAGTTACACTTTTTATCTGAAGTTACCCATATAATGACTGAAGTTACCCATATAATGACTGAAGTTACACAGTTTTTTTTGTTGAAGTTACACATTTTTTTATATGTTTTATGTTTTTTTTTTAATTTGTTATGTTTTTATTTTTTTATTTTAGATTTCGTTTTTTTATTTTTTTATGGTGTTTATATTTCTAGATCTAAAGTTACACTATTTTAGACTAAAGTTATATAACTGAAGTTACATAAGTTTGGACTGAAGTTACATAGGTTTGGACTGAAGTTACAGAGATTTGGACTGAAATTTGACTAGTTTGGACTGAAGTCACACTAGAAAAGACTAATGCATAAAATTACACTATAAATGACTAAAGTTACACAAATAATATTTGAAGTTTCACTAATAAAGTAAAATGTTACACTCATAAAAATGCTAAAATTTAATTGTATTTTGGGTTAAAGTTACACATATAAGACTTGAAGTTACACAAATAATGGTTGAAGTTACAATCAGAAAAGGCTAAAATCACATAAAATTGTCTTAAAGTTACATAAATTCAAATTCATATAGTCGAAATCACATTTTAGCTTGAAGTTACACAAATAATGGTTGAAGTTACACTCGTAGAGACTGAAGTTACACTCATAAAAAGGCTAAAATCACATAAACTTGTCTTCAAGTTTCATAAATTCAAATTTATGTCGTCGAAATCACATTTTAGTTTGAAGTTACAAAAATAATGGTTGAAGTAACACTCGTAGTGACTGAAGTTACACTCCTAAAAAGGCTAAAATCACATAAACTTGTCTTGAAGTTTCATAAATTCAAATTTATATAGTCGAAATCACATTTTAGTTTGAAGTTTCATAAATAACGGTTGAAGTTACACTCATAATGACTGAAGTTACACTCATAAAAAGTCTAAAATGACATAAATTTGTCTTGAAGTTTCATAAATTCAAATTTATATAGTCGAAATCACATTTTAGTTTGAAGTTTCACAAATATGGGCTGAAGTTACACTCACAAATCTCAGAAATTCAAAAGTGCTCAAAAGTGATTAACTAAAGGCTAGATAGAGAAAGTTAATTAATTAGTGCATAGATAATTGATTAGTGTTAAGTGTGCTTTTGTCTCTACAATCTCATCCATTCATCTCCCTCATCCAATGGCCAAGATGAGGACTCATGGACTCACAAAAATTGGTAGACTCATAAAAACCTATCTCTGTATATATATGTATATATATGTATATATATGTATATGTGTATATATATATATATAAAAGCTAAGTTATTTAGAGAATTGTGATTGGCTACCATAAATTAAGGAAAGAATTAGGTTGACCCCACCACACTACAAACCCAGTACAAATCATTTCATTTAAACAACTTAATATTTTTCCTTTATTTCCTTTACTAGTTTTAAATCCGTGCAAAAAATGCACGGGTTGTTTTAATGTACTAATATTCGACGTAAAAATAAGATCAACTTGAAAAAGGACTCCTTTTAAGTTAATTATCTTTAAAAATAAAGTAATAAAATCTCCTTTTTGTTAATCAATTTTAAATTGAAGTCAAATATAATTTTGTACATCTAAATCATATATTTCATCTGTTTAGCATAAATGGTGCATTAAGGTCAATTGGTCGAGTAGTTCTTGTCCGATATGTCATCTTGTTTAGACAAATTTGAGTTTCTGATTTGTTTTATTACTTGGCCGGTCTCATACAAACCCGACTCATATGTCGGACAATATTAGTTATAGAAAATAACACAATATTAGTAAAATTTAACTACTAAGCCCGTGTTGTTCTTAAAACCATTTTTTTAGTCTAACTTGTGCACGTTTGTAGAACCTATGCACAACCAAAATGAAAATTTTGACCCGTGTACGTTTATAATGACCCGTGCATGTTTGTAGTACGTTTATAGTACATATAACATACTGTCTAAAAAAACAACACACTAATGTTTTCCTATGAGACGGTTTCACAATACTATTATTTTAAAAGTTCTCTTATAAGATGTAGTAACTTTTCTTATTTATTTTTTCCTATTTTTTTTCATTACTTATTAAGTTATTAGTGTCTTTTATTAGTAGTCTTACAATATTTTTAATAGGCTGAGTTACCTGATGATACTCACAAGGCTGAATGTTTCTACTTCTTATGAGAGAGGTCTTATATTAAGAGTATTGTGAAACTGTCTCGAAATAATTAAAGACCGTCTTATAAAAAAATTAGAGACTGACTCATATTATAACTTTATAAGAATAGTAATTTCATTATTAACTTCCTGCACCTTTCACTTGGGATTACATTTGGGATTTAGCCTAAAATCCCAACTATAACGCCTCACATTTAATATAATCACTCCCTTAGAAACCTTCTTAACTCTTAAGAAAAAAAGTCAAGCGATCAAGTTTATTTTGAAAAATGTCAAGTGATTAAGTTTATGGTGAAGATGGTCCAAAATATATTTATAAATTGAAGCATTGGGGAATTATTGCGTGAAGAGAAAATTATTGATAATATCGGTCTTCAACCTTTATCCTTAAACAATTCAAGTTTGTACCGTGTATATCCTTAAATCAGGGATGAATATGTTTTTTTTTAAAAGAAAAATGAATGTATGCTCACCGAATTAATCTGGAACTCTTTGAACTTATTTTTCATTTTAAAGAGTTTAACGTTGTAGATCTGAAATTTACGGTGTGATTTTCATGTAAAATTGTTTTTTTATCACATTTATAAAGCACTCATTTCTCGAGTATTTAAGCACTCCCTGAATTTTTATCGAGAAAGATACTTGTTAAATTTATTTATCAAATTTAAACATTTTTTTTCATTTACTTTTACATTTTTTATGTTCCCGTTTCGTTAATTTTGTATTTTCTGAATTTTGTCACTTATGAAGATTTCTTATTTATTTAAAAAAATTACTCGAATTTATATATTCAGTGTCCATTGTTTCTTAACCCATTTCTTTAATTTCAGTTATATACTATGTATTTTGTAATTGAGCAATTTTGAAATTGAACCATTGAAAACGAACAACAAAGACTGTTTTAATTAATTCCCAAATAGATAGTGGGCCTTGAATTTAGGAATGAGAAAGTAGTATTTGACTTTTTGACTTTCAACCACAGAGTGCCACATAGGCTCTGTGGTTGTTGCTTTAATAAATTAGGATAGATGATTAAAAGAAAGATGTAATACGTAAAAAAACATAATGTATATAAAGAGAAAATTTTATGATCGTACTTTGTATTTTACACCATATAAATATTTTATATCAATAATATCTTTAAAAAATAAGCATAATAATAATAAAGTTAAGTTAAATTAATTTAAGTTAAATTGAGTAAGCACTTATAAGTTCAACTCACCCTAAAAGTTCATTCTAATAAATTTCAGAACCTATAAGTTCAGTTCAGTTCAATTCAGATTCTATAAGTTCAGAGAAGAAAATCAAATCCTACAAGTTCAGGAAAGTTCAGATCAAGTTTAGCTCAGAAAAATTCAGAAAAATTAAGGCTAAAAGAAAAGGGTTATAGTCCTCCACACGGTCGTCTAAGTTCATGTCGTGGTTATCACATTGACATTTACTGTTATTTTTAAAGCTTTTTGTAGATATTTTTCGTTCATTCTCTATTTCAAATCAAGATAAGATTAAACATATTTGAAATAATTAATTTAACCAATGTTAAACACTTTTTTAGTGGTTTTCTTTGCAAAGCTTGGGTGGTACAAGTTATAATATAGATCTATCTAGGGTTCTTCACGTGCTAAGCTGGGCTATACACATAAATCGATCATCTCAGCAATTTTTTTGCTATTAGACTACGTTTATTGGTTGGACTTGATAGGTCTAGGTCTTAAATAAAGACAAAAAAATATAAAACAAAAAAAAAGGAAAACAAAATAGAAACTACAGCCCATCCCTCCTCATTTGCGTTCCACACGTTCCTCTATAGACCTCTTGGAACACATTTGGGAACATACTAGTTTTAAACCCGTGCATTTACTTATTAAACAATTATATAACCCAATTTGACAGATTGAATAAATATCTAAGTTGAAATACACAAAATTAATATAAAAAAAATACACAAAATTATTGTCTAAAATAACAATTACAATGTATAGAGAAGCTAACAACATAATAAATTTTGGAAATTTCGTTATAATCTATATTTGGCGTTGTATTAGATACGCAGTTATTATTATTGCATATAAAAATATACAAATCTTGCTTACTTGTAATTGTAACAATATAAGCGATGAGATAAATGACACTAATTTCATCAGTTAAATTGCTTTTTCGATGGACTATGAGGGTGCTCCTAAATTATTATCTTTTCCAACCCTCAAACCTCGCGGGTGAAGTAATTATATTGTTGTCCATACCCTATTAAAACTTGTCTTTTTTTTCCAAAGAGTCTAAAGACATAATTGTGATATTGTATTGTGATATGGTTTTGTGACTTTACAATAGTTATTGCGTGACACAGTTTCACACTATATTACTAAGACGATCTCATTGTGTAAAAAGATAACTTATTTATTAATATTAAGTAGATCATATTTTATATAAAAGTGGATCGTCTCATAGTGACACTGTGTTACTCAGTAATTTGCGGTGACTTAAATTAATAAATGCACCGGTTTTATTTAATTTTTTGTTAAATTTTTTTAAGTAATGGTAATTTTGGTGTCTATTTAATATAGAGAACGACTTTATTTTTTAAACACTAATATCAATGGCTGCTTACTTCAAACACAATCACATTGACCAAAATTTTGTATAGTACATTGCTACAAATGAGCTTTTAACCTATATTATAATACAATATGTGATATGTTTGCTATATAAAAAATTTTCTAAAAAAAATCATATAATACAAATGTTAAAATTATAATACTATACGTCAACATGGGGTGAAATTTTATTAAACTTGTACACCTTTTATAAACTTCTGAACATAACTATTGATTTAGCTACTCACTTTATTCATCTTAACCTTAATAAGCTAAATGTGGCATAAGTATTAACAGGGTCACAAATTCACATTTAAGACGACACATACCCAAAAAAAAAAGGGGGGGGGGCATTCTGATCCTAAGCATGTTGGGGACCCAGTCAAAGAACGAGAGTAAAAATAAGAGAATTTTATCAAGATTTAAAGGGCTTAAGAAGTGATTGCTTGTGTTGCTAAATGCCAACTAAAAATGGTTCACGTGTTGATTTAAAGGACCTACCCTATCTTACTACTCCTCGCCCAACTGCCTTCTATCTTCAAACATCCAAGGGGATTCCTCAGATGATGACGAAGGTATAAAAGAAAGAATCAGGAGTAATTCTCTAAGTTTCTAACATTTCAACCATCACTCCGCATTGGATAATTCTTGATCCAAGAGACTGCATCACATTGGCAGCCACTGATGCGCGGGTTTCTTTACTACCAGAATATCAGTCTTACGGTCTCAAACAAATCCTCCGCTAAACATCGTAAATCAGTTTTGTGCTTTACTCATTGGCGTGTAAACCAATAGCCGATAGAACCCAGTTTATCTGGGTCAAACCTAACCCAATCACGGCTCGACAAGTATAGGTTTACAATCTTGTAACTCACTGTCTCACTATGAGTAAAGGATTAAATAGCTATACAAGTTTTTTGTGTTCATTTAATCGCGAAGTCAAATAATAGAAGGTAATTTAACAATATTACGTTTTTATAACCCATGCAGCAAGAGCTTTATCCTTCCGGTCAATAATTCAAATCTTCGGTCTCTTGCACTATTCGAAAAATCCAGCATCAAAGCAGTACACGAAAGACACTTGAATCATGCAAATCAAAGATCTCTAAACATGGCCCATGTGTGTCAAACATACAAATTGCTACGAGTCTTGGATATTTTTGGAATAAAATCCCCTGATGGAACCTTGCCAAGAGAAATAGGGAACTTAATTCACCTGACATATTTAAGGATAAGATCCACAAATATACGGGAACTCCCCAAGTCTATAGGCAAGTTACGCAGCTTATTGACGCTAGATTATTGGGATGTTTCCGTCGACTCTGAGATACATGTGCCTAATGTATTGTGGAAATTGGAGAGGCTAAGGCATTTGTTCTTGCCCAATGAAATGAGTGGCTCGGTTGAGGATCTAAAGTTGCATACTCTCAAAGATCTTGTCACCTTTTGGGGCGTTGGCGGAGGTCAGTGGATGCTTAAGGAGATGAGCAAATTGGACTCTAACCTTAGAAAGCTATACATACATCGGATATCAGCCAAAGATCAACTTGAGGCAGTTCTTGGTTGCCCGGCTATGAAGAAAAATAAAAATTTGTATGCACTAGCCTTGGACTGGCATAGCTTCGACTACAATATTCTACAAGAATTGAGCGCGGCCAAAAATTTGAAAAATTTGAAACTAATTGGAAGATCCTCAAATAAGTCGCAAGATAAAGAACTTAAATTTCCCTCCAACCTCCTAAAGCTAGAATTGTGTTACACTCAACTTGAGAACACGACGACTATGATGCTTTTAGGGAGACTCGCTAATCTAAAGGTCCTCCGGTTATCAAAGGACTCATACATGGGAGTTCGATGGAATTGTAGCGATGAGGCATTTCCGGTGCTTGAGGAGCTCAAATTATCTAATTTACCAATATTAAACTGGGTGATGGAAGAGGGGGCATTTCCATGTCTCAAGAGATTATCAATAGTCTCTTGCATCAAGCTAGAGCGAATGCCAGAGGGATTAAAGCATATCCAAAGCCTTGAAAAATTGGAGATTGAGCGCATGCCATATAAATTCATTAGTAGATTTCAAAAAGAAAAGGAATGGAGTGAACAACAAGAAGGGGAAGACTATTACATTATTGAGCACATCCCACATGTAAGAATTCGGGATTCATACTCTCCAAAAACAAGAGATATTTGAGAGGAACCAAGATCCTCTTCCCAGTTATGGGAAGGAACAAAAGGTCCAATCTCTCGGAAGCCACCTCTTTGACATCAAAATATTCAAGGGGTGAGTTTTTAGACAAGATGAACGACCAAGAAAATAGTATATCCTTGCTTTGAAGTTGCTACAACCATACGATAAACAATGACACCAACTTGCCGCACAAGATATGCCATTAATCATCATCCAAACAACCATTGTTAATTTTAATGGTCACACTCACCCTGACACTATCTCCTATTTTCTGGGCACAACCACCACAATAATATTTACTGTCTTCGCCGAAACTTTATGGTGCGTGGAGGATATGAGCCAAGATACCATCACAGCCGTTTATATTACCTTCTATACATGTTGCATCCTCGGGAATGGAAGTGGACCTTATGTTCTTTTTGAAAAGGAGATAATTGTACATATGAGAGGTCAAGGGCTGGTTTCTGGATATCATTATTTTATTTTATGTCATATTAACTTTTATTCCTATTGTTGGTTTGTGGTTTGTGGACGTTGATTTATGTAAATTTAATAACTTGTTTAATACTATACCTTTGCCTTTTTTGTGAATTTTCATTTGAAGCAAAAAAAAAATTGTTTACTTGAATTTGTTAAGTAGAATGGGTTCATAATTGACAGAACTGAATAATAAAGCCTTTACAAAATAATATAAGATTTAACTTAAATGATCGGCCCAACAACTCTAATCTTATAATTTGGGGTTGTCCCAAAATGAAGCTTCAGCTAGGTCTAAGGAAAATATCCAGTATCCAAAATGTCAATCTGTTATCCATCGGAAAATAAATTAGATTGGATATCAAATCCAATTTTTTAGATATTTAGGCAAGGTTTAGAGATGTTGTCTTCCTTTGATACACATCATAGTTCCAATGGATTGAAGAAACCATTTCGAATCCAACCTTGTCCAAAAATATATGTTTCCAATAATATTTATTCTTTGAATATTTCATACTTATTGTCATGTTTAAATATTATGCAATCTTTGATGTAGGGTTACTCTATTTTTCATAAGTTTCCTTATTGTTTTGGAATTTTTATATTAATTTCCCCCCCCCCCCCCCTATAACTAAAAGAATAAGCCACTATGAAAAGTTTCCCGCTTAAATTTCACACCTTGGGTTTGGGCTTTTATTAGCTAATAATCATCTATAAAAACCATTTTATATAAATTAGGCCCATAAGTGGTTATACCACCATTATATTCCTTCAATAATGAAATGTGTGCACCATAAAAAATTTATATGTATAAAACCACATAAATATATTATTAGACAACGTATACTTATTAGTATTACCTTATATTTTCAATAAAATAACTTATCACAAAAGTTCTCCATCAAAATTTCTTTGAGGGAAATAATGCTAATCTATTTAATTACTTCATTTAATTTGCATTTCGATCATTTTGTTGCTAAGGTATTAAGGTATTATACATAAAAGCATGATATTATGGACCTATTAGATCTATTATATGACAACTTGATTTTTTGAAGGTTTTAAATGTTAAATTTGTTTATTTGTAAGAGCTTACACATAGAAATTGGATATGACGAATTGCAATGAAATTCAATATTTTTTAACACAAATTATAGGGTTAGACGAACCATTATTAATATAAATATTCATTTAATGCCGATAAATGAGTCTGGACCGTTTCATATTTTACGAATGTCTCACGCAATTATACCCCCGTCTAAGAATTATAATTTTCTAAACGATAAGTTCTAAAATACAGTGCATTTGCACGGGATTTACACTAGTTGATCCATTAAAATTTTAAGCTGGTTTTAATATTTGCTCCACTCCAGTTGTTCTTCCCACCTTTTCAAAATATGTGAGGGGAATTTTGCGAAAATAGAAAAAACAAAGTGGAGCAGAGTGACTAAAACTTTTTAGCTAATTACAAAAACAATGTGATATATGAAGGTAAACGGTTTTCATCTTTCATGGGAGTCAATTAATCAGGATGCAAAAAGATATAAACATGTAAGGTGGTGAAGGTGAGGATGCTTCAATCTTGTTTACTTTGTATATTCGATAAAACTGCATATAATCTGAATTTTGCCGACATTTCTGGGTATACACAAATTTTGGTTCATACATGAAAATCAGAATGACACATTCCAAATATGGATATCCAAAGTGGCACTTTGTTAGACGATATGTTCAAACCTATTTTGCGCTTATGTGGTGCCCAACCTCTCTTTATTTTACTATACAGCCACTTTACTCTATATCCCCCTTCCTGATTTTTAGCTCATTTATTTCCGCAAATAAATATACAATGATATATACTCTCTAATCCATACATTTCAACTAATAAGCCACTATAATGAGGTTTATTTCTTCCAAAGGGAGGAGTAGTGTTACCACTTCTATAATAACCCGCAACTATTTTTGGGATTAATCAACATGATATTTCATGATGACGCCGTGCATGACTTCTTTGTCAACTTTCATTCTGTTAATTGATAAAAAAAATTGAAAACACTAGGTGGAAGGTGATCCCACTTCTTCCAATGGCAAGATGACAAGGTAATCTACTAACTTTCAAAAAAGATTTTAACAGAATACACATTGTCAAGGGCCAGGCCAACAACAAAACCTCTAAGTTTGAATTTGGGTTTCCGACTAGCTATTTGATTCATATCACCTTTTATGATTAATCTCAAGCATGACGACTTTATTTCAAAACATGATACTACTAGAGAAGTGAAATATATTAGTGAGACCAAATAAAAAACACGTCTGTTAAATATTAAGGGTGGGACATTAGCTAAGTAATTAAGGAATGACGATTATGATATAGCTAAATTCAAAATGTAAATGCACATAAAAAAGTGTAGAGGTGGGGAAAAAGGAAACAAGCTTACCAAACCAACGTGTGGACTGTGGAGGGGAGCATAGTCAAAATGTGTGAAGAATAAAGAGCATCAGAAATTCCTGAACTTCGAAACCAAAGACCAGTGCTCCCAAACTTTGAGAGCCGATATTGTCGAAGATACTAAAGATCACTTGTTGTCAATCACGGCAATTTTGCTGCTTGTTCCTAGGTTTACCTTAGACGTGAGGGTAAGAGCATGCTTAGAGTTAGTATACAGTAAAAGCAAACATAACTGGTTGCTAAATTTAGCATATACGAAATGTAAGTATTGTAAGTACTAGGCAAAGAAAACACAGAAGTGCAACCCGTAGAAAAAGGCACTCAAGGCATTACTCACAAAACATGAAACCTTCTCCCATCAGTTTAGTTGGCTTTCTCAAACTCAAAGCTCCTCAAATTCTTTATGGTATGACAGCCATGAAGACGAAGACGCTTATCTAATTTCCTTGTTCTTACTCTCATGCAGAAACCCTAAGCCTTCTTAGCTTACAGCAGGAAGTATATATGAACATATCTCAAGGGCATAGTCCAACAATCTATCATCCTACCAACAATTCCGACCAAGGGGAGTCAGTAAATCAAAGCAAGACTAACCCTTTGTTTCGACACTAAAAGGGAGGGAAAGGGGGTGGGGGGAGCAGAAGGGAATAGGGAATGGAGCTACGTTATTTTTTCTACAAAACATTTTTTGTTAGAGAGTTTAAATGTTCGAAGCAGGAAAACGGAGTACTCCATTACCTTCAAATCGCTAATCAAACAAAGGAAATTGTAACTCTCCCTTCCCCTCTAAATTTCAAAAGCGCTCCAATGCAAATACGCAATGATTTGTTAAAGGCTCTTAGTGCTAAAAACTTGTAGGTATACTTAAACCACATTTGAATGATTTAACCATTCCATATCCATCAAACAACTCGTTCTTCGTACTGTCATTGTTCTTATTGATGTAGATGACATACTCGTCACAGATTCACATGTGATGATCATGAAGAAAATCAGTATCTTAAATCTCACTTACAAACTCGGTATCACGAGACAGATTTGGCCGGCTATAGTGATTCTCTAGAAAATTCAATACCAGGTATTGTATGTCACTCGGAATTCAAAGAAACGGGTGTTTATCTGTCGAATCGCAATATAGACGAATGGCACTAACAGCATGCGAAATCGATTAACGTAGCAGGTACTAACATCTCAATATTAGTTAACAAAAGTCAAAAGCTCAACATAAAAATAAGTAGTAAGGTGTTACTAGCGGCGTCAAAAGTAGTATCAACAAAATACTGTAAGAGATAAATCCAGATAACGTCAAACATCATACCTTTGTGTCATTGATGACTCTTTCAAAGTCAATTTCGTTCAATTCTTCAGATAAAACCAAGAAAAATCAATTAAACTGATTCAATTCTGCAGAAAAAATTCTCCCAATTGACAGTCGCCGGAAATAGCAGAGCAATATCCCCGGATTTTGAATCATGATTCAATCGCAGACAATCCATATAGAAACCCTAGATATCGATTGAATTAATGGCGATAAAACAAATAGGAAGTAGATTTAGGGTTTATTTAGGAAAAAATGACGATTTCTGAAGATGCGGAAGCGGAGAAGTCGAGAACAAATATGTATGTTAGTGTGTTAGTGTGTTGTACTTGTGACCTGTGGTTTCTAGTTGGACTGGGTGTTTGCCTGTTTGGTTAGAAGATAACTAGTCTTAAATCCGTACACAGCACAGCACGGGTGACGATAAAAGTAGTAATAAAAGGAAAGTACTTTTAAAATAATGTTAAAAAAATAAGTATTTGTCGTTTTGGGTCGATTTCAAAACTATTAATCAAAGTGGTGTCTACGTAGGCTCGGGTTTTCAAAACCTGAAACACGAAACAAACATGCACTGAAAATACTCAGAAAAGTATAGATTTTAGTAGGTTTTAATGCTTGTAAGACACACACACAAAGGAAGACACAAAGGACTTGAATTGGACTCGGGTTTGTGTTGTAAGTTTCTGAATTTGTAAGAAAATGAAGTAAGAACAAGATAGTACTCTTCTAAAGCACAAAGCCAATGGATAGAGGTTGTGATGAATGATTCCAGCAACTCAGCAAAGAGTCATTCAACACTCTTCTAGCACTAAGCAAAGAAGGGACTCAAGCACACAACCATGAGTTTAGAAATTGGAAACAAAGGTTTTAATTTTTCATTCATTCATCAAATCTGCTTTCAACTTCTTACAAGCAAGCCTTATATAGGCCAAGAGATACACATCTAAGGGTCTCAAATGCATCATCTAATGTACAATAAGTCGTGGCCTTGGCCTTACACAAATCAGAATACTAACTAGGATACAAAAGCATAAAGTAATAAAGCATAAAGCATAAAACAGAAAACAGGCTGCTCCTCTTTGTCTTGTTGTGCAAGGTCAATTAAGATGTGTAAGACCTTGGAGCTTGGGCTTGGCAGCTACCATCTTCAAGTACAAAGGGTTAGGATGTCTTTCAAGGCGTGCCCTTGTCTTGCCTAGCCAAATATAGCACCCAAAGCAGCCCCTCAAATGAGATGAGCAACTACTCGAGTCGAGTTTAATTTGTTGTTGATTCGTTGAGTCTTGGTTGCACATGGTTGTGCAAAACGGTTTCCGGGACCGTCCTATCACTAGCCCGGTTTTAGGTGTCATTTAGCTTAATTTTAGAGTCACTTGAGCCATGCTCGAGTGGTGGCTGTTCGGGAGTCTTTCTTGGCACGAAATCAGCCCATTTGGGTCTTGTTTCAGTGCAAATGGTATCATAGCCCAGGCTCTTGCGTTTTCTTAAACCAAGACGGTCTTGGGCATTGGTGGTTCGTTGGTGGTCTAGGGTGTGACACCACAAGCCTGTGCGTTGCTTGGTTGTGGGTGTTGGCTTTGGTTCGAGCACTTGTGTGTGCTTGGATCGGGTTGGCTAATAACAAGGGGGTTCGGTCCTAACTAATTTGCTGGAATCGAATGGGCTCTTGTTGTTGTCCTCTTTAACATCTACACTACTTGTTCCATGGTTGTTTTGTTTTTTGAAATCGTCTTTTGTAGTACCATGTTTTTAACCCCGAAAGTTTGAGGACAAACTTTTTTGAACAAAGGGAGTTTGCAGCGAAATAAATTCCAATTGTTTTGAAAATCTCAGCAGAATTGGGCCAACTTTAAATGATCATATCTTGCACTTTACTTGGTCACGTTTTGTGTTCTTTATATTTCTGAAATCTTGAATGAGTCTTCTTTCACAAGGTTTTTGAATCAACAACATTCATTGAGTACATTGTTCACAATCGAGCTTCAAAGACTGTCACACAGAATGATGTTCTGTTTTTCTGAAAATGACTTGTCTGCACTAAAACTTGAATAACTCAATATTTAATGGATACTTTTGGTTGATTCTTTTTGGATATAAAAGCTAACATCCTTATCTTTCATTTGAGTCATCATGGGCATTTTTAATCGACCTGAACTAAGAGATATGATTTTTTGAAGTTCCTGCTCCTGCACAGGGAAACTGCTGTATATTCAGTTCTGACCTGAACTTACTCAAAGGCTCATAACTAAATATCCAGGCATTATTTTTGAATGATTCCAATTGGAGGGTAAAGCTAACATCTATAGCTTTAAAATGAGATATCATGAGGATCAAGATTCATCCTAAGCTAAGAGTTATGAAACCTGAAAGACAAGTCTGATTTCAGGAATGCTCATGAAAGTCTGTTTTGGCAGTTGTTGGCATCAAGTTCATTTCTGTCTTTCCAAATGCTTTGAGTGGCACGTCCATATTTGCAAGGCCAAAAGATGAGCAAAACAACCTCACATGGTCCCCTTTTGAAGCATCTAGAAGCCAAGGCAACTGAGCAACAAGAACAATAAATGGCAGCAAAGACTATAACAAGACAGTCCATTGTCTCGGCCAAGACAAAGCCATGACAAGGACATGGCAGGCCATGACTAGGACGAGGGCCCCTGACCATTAAAGAGCAAGACAAGGATTAAGGCAGCAGCTATGAGGATATGGCAGTCCATGTTTCGGCCTAGAGCAAGCCATGACAAGGACAAGGTTGTTACATACTCACATGTCTTGGTCAAGACAAAGACATGCCAGCTACCTTGGCTAGGCCACAAGAAGACCTTGGCAAGCCATGACAAGGACTTGTTAAGCCCAAGACAAGGACATGGCATCCTTGACAAGGACATGGCAGTCCTTGTCTAGTCCAAAATGGCTGTCTCGGTTTGTGACAGTCCATTGGACTGTTGTATGCTAGTTTTTGTTGTCCTCTCTTTTGTATTGCTTTTATTACATTGTCCTTTTGTACTCTGATTTGTAGCCTTAGGATCTTGTTTTTGTTTAAGGGCCAAGATGTAATATGAGCATCTATATAAGGAGCTCAAACCCCTTTGTAATATTCAGTTTATGAAATGAAAAAAATCAGGTTTTTGAAACCCTTGTGTCCTTTGCTTTGTGCTTGGGCATTTATCATCTTTGCTTAGTGCCAGAGAACCTCCATTTGCTTAATGCTTTGGAGCGGAGTTGAGTCCATGCTTCGTGTTCTTGGGCGGAACTACTTTGAGGCTTATACTTGCTGTGTGATCTAGTCTAAGTCATATCCATCTACCTCCCATTGTATAATACTCACAAAATAAGCCCTCCAAAACAGCCCTCAAACTGAGATGAACAACTACTCGAGTCGAGTTTAAATTGTTGTTGATTCGTTGAGTCTTGGTTGTGCAAAGCGGTTCCCGGGACCGTCCTATCCCTAGCCCGGTTTTAGGTGTCATTTAGCTTAGGTTTTGTGTCACTTAAGCCATGCTCGAGTGGCTGCTTTTGGGGCGTCATTCTTGGCACGAAATCAGCCCTTTTGGGGGAAATTTCAGTACAAAACACGTCATTGGGAATAGCGTGTCTTTAATTTTTTTTCCAAAAAAAAAAATTGGTACTGTGCACAGACACGCCAATGGGAATGGCGTGTTTCTTTCAGAAAACTCTTCAATCCCAATGGTGTGTTTGCTTTAATCCATTTTTGTAAGTTTGCATTTTTCTACTCACTAAAAACACGTCATTGCCAATGGCGTGTTTCTTCCGTATTTTTGGTTCGCGAAATCTGAGCCTACGTGGACACCATTTTGATAAATAATTTAAAACCCGACCCAAAACAACAAATACTTATTTTTTTAGCATTATTTTAAAATGCTTTCTAATAAAAGCGAGAATTAGGAACATGGATCGTATATAAGAGTTTGCTTGAACTGGGAGCTAACTGGAGAAATGAATAAGTGAGTAATATGTGCTACATATTTTACCCTTTTCTACGTTTGGTGAGAGTAAATATTAACCACTCACAATGTATTTATTTATAAATAATAAATATAATTAAAAGACAAACATATGAGTTACCTTTTATGTGTTGTACACTCCAACAAATAAGCAAATCTTATGTGGCAGTAAACTATGAAACTTTTCTTATTTGATCCCCTGTGCCAACAAAAGAACGGGCAAATTAAAGACAATTGAAAAGTTTTAATCAAAGATTTTCATCTCCCTTTTCAATACTTCTTCAAATTTCATTAGTCTCTCTTATTCAATGACTCTTAAGTTGTCATTAATGCACGCTATTCATCTCCATTTTAACATTTAAATACCATGGTATTAATCTTACACCTCTCTCAAACGACTATCAAATATGGCATTATGTTTTTTTCTTTCTCAAACTTGTGCATTATCGTCGTAGCCATATCTTTTGCCTATTTTAATAACTTTGTAATTAACAAATGCATGTAATTGAGTTTTCTTTGTTAATTTCATACAGACGTTGAGACATCTGTGTGCAATAATGGTGATCAAGATTTGGCCGCCATCATTGCCGATTCTGAAGAAGCCATGCACGGTGACTTAATGCATGAGTACATACTGATCATTGATATAGAAGTAAACACATAATCTCAGTTTTTTTTCATTTTGAGTTGAGATTAAGAGCATTGGGTAATGTTCAAAAGGGACAAAATTAGACAATCGAACATCCAATTGAATTTATTAGTGGATTACATGGTACTACTATAGTACTTGAGCCATACATCATTTAAACATTTTGTTACAGATAATTAGGGAATATGATATGTGTGAATATACCATATAGAATAATATATTGATATCTGGTAGGAGTATAACAAATATTGTCTTACCAATATTAGAATATCCTATCGAATATTATATATATTATGTTATTGTAATAGTTTTTTTTTGTTGGCAACGGTAAAATATAGTCTTATACAGGTGGCATTTGACTCATTTGGTCAAATGCACTTATTATAATAAAACCGTACACTAAAAGGAAATAATAACTACATTGGGAAACCAAATAGTGTTGGTGGCGTATGGATCGCTGAACCAATGAGTCTCCATCTTCTTTATCCTCTACATGACTCACGACCTCCGGGAACCAATGAGTCTCTTGGGCCAGTGAGAGAGAGCAAAGTGCACTTACGCCACTAGGATGTAGAAATGAATGGTTGAATGTCGTCCAAGAAGGTTGGCCGCGAATGGAGAGAAATCTTCTACACTTTGAATCACAATCCTTGTGGACAAGAACCCCATGGCCAAGAAAAGTGAGTAAATATATAGGTCGCAAAAGAGAAGCCATTTTAAACAACCTCCTAACCAACGACATCTCAAAAGGCCAACTCGAGATAGTCACAACACAAGTCGAATGTAAAGCTACCGTGACCCTTAGGATTAGTAATATGATAAAACTAGTTATCACCCCAAAGATTAAGGGACAGGACACCCTTAACCAAGAGTTAATTATTAGCAGAAACGAAAAAAGAGGAACGCTAAGGGTACACGTCATTAACAAGGTTGGAAACCACCACAACCAACCCCACCAACGCCATCACCCAACCTAGATAATCCTTACCCAAACCGATTCAATATCAATGACAAAATAGCAGCACCAATGTACCGAAAAAGAAGAAAAGATCATGAAGATGCCAAACACTTAATTAACGCTCGAAGCTCAGAAAACAACCAAAGAACACTACCCACCACCCACGAACAATGAAAATATGCGACACAACGTAGACCTCACAAAAAACACAGGAAACATGAAACCGAAAAACCGCACAAAACAGAAGTGACTCAGACTCGAATGTAGATCCAGAAATGCTCCCAACGACAACAGAACCCGAGAGGTGGGCTGACACCGACCCATAAAAAAACCATGCATGTCATCCATGAACCAATAGGTGGGGGAAGGGGCAAAGGAGAGGGGAACACCATATCAAATACATGAGCATCTATACAAGGAGGAGACAACAACAACAACATAAAGGGGAGACAATCCGAAGAAGTGGGGGAAGGGGCGAGGGGAGGGGGAAACACTTATCCGGTACCCCCACGGGAGCAAAAGACTGGATCAAACCCCGAAGACAAGACCCTGGAGCGGTCGGGAAATAAGACGGACAACATGCATAGAAGATACACAACATGAGGAGGTAGGAAGTTTGGTCAAAATCTCAAGAGACGGAGCGGAGCGATGGCAAAATCCGATGCTCACAAAGTGGTAGAATTGGTGCTGATTTCGTCATAAAAGAATCGGACCGCCGGAAATGGGCCAAAGAGTAGCCACATCTCCGGCGAAGGGTTGACGGATCAAAAGGGGGAGAGATGGGGATGGGGCGGCGGCGGTGGATCAAATAAAATAAGGTTAGTTTAGAGGGTTTTTTTTAGAGGAAAATCTCTCTCTAAGAAGTTAGAGAGAGACAGTGGATTTACAATTACTTGATCAAGTATTATTGTAATAGTTAGAGCTACATCATTCAATAATACAATCCTTATGAAACTCCCCCTTCTGGAATTTATCACAATTTTCTAAATAGGGCAGTATTTTATTAGCGGGTTGTATAATTTTCTAGATAGTACTAGTCAAGCCAGAGGCAGTTTTGACGCTATCATCACACCGTCCTTATCTTGTGAAGATTGGTTCATCGAGGGATTAACCACTTAGACCATCTCCAACCGTGAGGGAGAGGCAAAGCGAAATATTGAGGATATAAAAAAATATCAGCGGAAGGGCGTCTAGCCATGAGGATAGTAGCGCAGGAAAGGAAGGAAGAAGAAGTTGAGCGAGAAAGAAAAGAAGAAGAAGCGTAAATGATGTGGGCCAAATGTCAGAGGCAACATTGCACTAATTTATATAATTGCTGCAAAATTTCCAACTGGCTTTGCATTTGGTATATATAAAATATCAGTTGGTCTCTCTTGTGACGGTCACAAGCTTGTGACGGACTAAATGTGACCATTATATGATAAAAGGTAATCCTCCATAAAATGTTACCAGTCATATAGTGGTTACATTTTCCATAAAAATGGTCACATTTGCTCCGTCACAAGCTTGTGACGAAAAGTGTCTGTCACAAATGAGAATTTGTGATAAAATACGTACACAAGAATTACTTTTCACTTCATTTCTTATTTTTGCTCATACTTTTAATATAATTATTTTTTTTTGGAGAAAAAACAATTAATATCATTGTTCCTTTTTTTTTTTGCTTAATTTGATCCCTTTTTTTTTTTTCTCAAAAACAAATAATTTTATTAATTATAAAAAAGATATGATACTAGCATAGTCCAGTACAATAACTAAATTAAAACCAAGTAAAGTAAATACAAATGCATAGTTATCATAATAAAGAAAGACGTTTGCGGATAAGATTGTATAATATTGGATTGCTGATATCTCGGTTGTTCGATCCTGTTCGTTGAACAAGATTGCGGATAAGATTGGATAAGATTGCGGATAAGATTTGATTGGTGTTGATATCTGACTTGTTTGATCATTGTTGGGTCTATACAGATTACGGATAAGATTTTTAGATAATATTGGATAAAAATGAATTGATAATTTCTATTTTCTCCCCTATAAATAGCCAATAATATTGACATATATCAACACACCTCTCCTTTTATTGTTTGTTTTATTTCCTATACTATCTAAAAACATCATCTAATTTTATTTAATTCTTGTCATGGATAATTTGGAAATTCAAATGAGAGAAATTTTTAGAAAAATTAGAGAAGATACTATTATAGTCCCTCCACAAAATAATCCAACTAGGAGTTATAATCCAACTCAGAGTTATAATCCAACTCAGAGTTATAATCCTTCCCCACAATATGACCAAACTTATTCAAATAATCTAGAGAATTATCCACGATTTTCATCACAAACGCCGTCAAATAACACAAGCTCTTTGAACTGTAATATATCTCAAAATTCTATGTGTGATGAGGATAATATCGTCGTTGAAGAGAGCGAAGAGGTTGTAGTTGTTGAAAGGGTAGCTCAAAATTCTAAAAACCAACCATTAAGATGGTCAATGGAAGAAGATGAAGCTCTAATTTCATCTTTTATGAGACATTCAACTGATAATGTAATTGGCACCAATCAAAAGAAAGAAGCACTATGGGTCAAAGTCAAATTGCTTTTTGATTTGGCACGCCAAGCGAATCCGACGAAAATTAAACCTTGAAACCCAGGAATGTTGGGTGGTCGCTTTCGTAGAATATCAGCCGGGGTTATGAAATGGGTTGGTTGGTATGAAGAAGCTCAAAGGAGAAAGTCTAGTGGAATGAATGAGGAAGACGTAATTCAAGAAGCTCACAAAATTCATAATGATAGCCATGGTAAATTTCAATTTGAACGTGCATGAGTTTTGTTAAAAAAATATCGGAAATGGCAAGAAGTTGTCGGAGGCTATGTTAACGACAATATTGGGATCACTGCAAGCAATAACTCTCGAAAAAATAAGTCTAAAAAAACTATGTCTGTTGATGTTGAAGAATATCCTGATCCAGATACTCCTACATTTGGTAGTGACCCTGACTCGAATGGCAGTGGTAAGAGATTTCGGCTTAATGAAGGCGGATTTTCCACACCAAATAGTGGAGACGATGAAGAAGGTATGGGCAGGCAACGTCCTCAGGGTATAAAAGCAGCTAAAAAGAATAAAGGGAAAATGAAAGTAGGTGATGTTGCCTATTTGGCTGAAAGCATTGACCGTTTGGGTAATCGTTATGGTGACAAGAAGACCAATGATGCAGAACTGCAATGGGAAAGGAAAAATTATCAGGATAAAAAGATGGAGATGAGGGCTCAACAATTAGCGGTCGCCCAACAAAAGATTAAGCTAGACGAAAGGATTTACAAGTGGAATGCATATCAATCTCTACAATCAAGGAATGATTTAACACCGTCGGAAGAACAATGGAAATTATCACTACTTCATGACTTGCAAAACAGCTAGAGTCTTGTCTTTTCGTTTTAAGAGTGTTGTATTTTCATTTTCAGAGAGTTGTCTTGTCGTTTTAAGAGTGTTGTCTTTTCGTTTTCAAAGTGTTGTCTTGTCGTTTTAAGAGTGTTGTCTTTTCGTTTTCAGAGTGTTGTCTTGTCGTTTTAGAGTGTTGTCTTGTCTTGCTGTTTTCAGAGTGTTGTCAATTCATTTTCAAACTGTTGTATTTCATGGTTTGTTTAATTATTAAAATTATCTGACATCTTTCGTTTAATGAGTGTTGTCTTGTCTTGCTGTTTTCAGAGTGTTGTATTTATGCTACATAGTATAGTCTTTTCATGTTCCCTTAATAGTGATAAATGTCTATATATAGATATACTTATGTATTGTATTCTACACCACGCTCCTCTTCCATCTTTTTCACCTCAAATGGATTTTTTATTTGAGTTTTCATCATCTTCATCTTCATCTTCTAATTATAATGATGACGATAATGACGATGAAATAATAGAAGAAGTTATTGTCACAGTTATATCTCAAGTACCTCAAATTATCAGAAATCGAAGACGTCCTCATCAAAGAAGGTACATTGAGAGGAATCGTGAAGATGGTCACGAAAAACTCTACAACGACTACTTCTCTCCTAACCCTACCTATCATTCAAACTTGTTCCGTCGTAGATTTCGAATGCATCGACATGTATTCCTTCGCCTAGTGCGAGCAGCGGAAGTCTATGATAGATTTTTTAATCCAGGGGTTGATGGAACTGGTAAAGTGTCAATATCATCTTTGCAAAAGTGCACTGCAGCCTTACGCATGTTAGCGTATGGAGAAGGAGCAGATAAAACAGATGAGCACTGCAGGCTTGGTGAATCAACAACAACTGAAGCATTAGAAAAATTCACTGAAGCTGTTATACAAACATTTGGAGCACAGTACTTACGCTCACCCGATGCAAATGACCTTCAAAGGCTTCTACAAATTGGTGCTAACCGAGGTTTCCCTGGAATGATGGGAAGTATTGATTGCATGCATTGGCAATGGAAGAACTGCCCGGTTGGTTGGAGGGGGATGTATCAAGGCCGTAGTGGTAGAGCGACTGCCATTCTTGAAGCGGTTGCCTCACAAGACCTTTGGATATGACATTCATTTTTTGGGATCCCTGGGTCTTGTAATGACTTGATTGTACTCCATCGTTCTCCTATTTTTGATGATATGATGAATGAGCGTGCACCTCGTGTTAACTATATGGTTAATGAAAACCATTATAACACGGACTATTATCTAACCGATGTGATATATCCACAATGGGCGACATTCATACAATCAATTCCACTCCCACAAACACCCAAAGATAGATTATTTGCATAGCGTCAGGAAGCGGCTCGTAAATATGTTGAGCGGGCGTTCGGCGTACTACAAGCTAGATTTGCAGTCATTCGTAAACCAGCACTTACTTGGAACGAGCAACTGATGCGAAAATTTTTAACATGTTGTGTCATAATGCATAACATGATAGTGGAGGATGAAAGAGATACTTATGCTAACTATTCCGACCCTAATGAGTTCGACAATAATGAGAATGGGGAAGGTGAAGTTTTTGTTGATGATCCCAAGTATGAGGTAGGCTATACAGCTCCTATAACTGCATACATTCAAAACAGGAATCGTATAAGAAATGCTAGGGCACACCAAAACCTAAGAGCATATCTAATTGAAAATAATTGGCAAAAATTTGGTGACTCTAACTAATGGTGTATTATTCATTTTAAGCGGTCTCTTAATTTAATGTATTTCCTTTATCGTTTTATGTTCTCTTAATTATTGTATTGATGTAGTCTTGTAAAATAATTTGTATTATTTTATTTTAAGCGGTCTCTTAATTTAATGTATTTCCTTTATCGTTTTATGTTCTCTTAATTATTGTATTAATGTAATCTTGTAAAATAATTTGTATTATTTTATTCTAAGCGGTCTCTTAATTTAATGTATTTTCTTTATCATTTTATGTTCTCTGAATTATTGTATTGATGTAGTATTGAAAAATAATGTTATAAATTTTATGCATTTTATCTTTTTGACATAGTCATGATTTTTTTTTAACGTCTTACTTAAAAAAAATAAGAATTTTCCGAAAAATTACCGTCTAGAAAACCCGAGTAACTTACTTTAATAAGTTTTTAATATAAAAAATTGTGTGGGGTATATTAAAGTAAGAAAGACAAAATGATGAAAGAGAGTGAAATGAGGAATAAGTATAAATCATTGTTGTGTGAGTAATTTGGTTGTTAATTGAAAAGTTGAGGAATAATGAGATGGATGAGTAAGAAGTGATGAGAGAGAGTGAGATGAGGAAGAGAAAAATTTGGGGTTGGAGATGGTGTTAGTAGGTAGAAGAGGAAAATTTAGTACGTACTCCTTATTTGTCAAATACTAATATTACACCGTTATAATTGCTGTGTTTTACCAATTTACATTATTAACTACCAATCTACCATTGAAATGTACTTCGTATGTTGGTATACTTGACTGTTGGAATCATGATGGTATATTCTGGAGTTCAGACATGTTGGTTGGCGGCTGGGGATGACAATGATGGCCTGGTCACTTGGATATGCATTATGTCTATTACGTTATTTTCTTAAAATAAATCGTGTTTGTGCTTATGTATGTTAGTTGTTTTCCACTTTTGGCTGCTTAGAGTTGATCTCACAAAGTCACCATTGCTATGTTAATAAAGTAAATAATAGATAGAGTACAGATCATGAAGTTCATTCACAACCGAAAAAGAGGCTTTTGTTGAATAATATACCGAATATCATAAGTATCCGTTAGATTTTAGTTTATCTTAAGTTGTAATTAAAGTGATCAATGACCGTATGAAGAATTGTCATGGGATAGGGTTGTGAAAAACATACTTACTACGAATTTTATTTTCGCTTTACGTTTTTTACTCATTTTAGTATGTACTTTTTACACCAAATTTTCCAATTTCTACCTTTCACAAAAAAATACATCAAACCTAATTTCCCAAACCTCTCTCTGCATTTTAACCTTCTACAAATTCCATAAAAAAAATTAACGTACGAACGATTATTCAAATGACAAAAAGGTATTTAATATTAATCAAACTGACTATTTATATTTTAATTTCTTTATTCTTTTTTAATTAGTGTTTTTATAATTTCTTTATTAATTATATGTTGGGGCTTGACGGTCGGCGAAGGGCATGGCGGCTGACATAGTGGTGGCCGACGTAGGGGCGGCCAACAATGACATCCGGCGAAGGGGATGCCGACGATGGGCAGTGTTGTACTGTATAATGTTTGCCAATTGTGTCTTTGTTTTTTGTTTTTCTAATATAGTGTTCTACTGTATAGTTTTCTTTAGTTTTCTTTCTAGTTTGTAATGTTTAGTACAATGTTGATTTTTTTGTATCAATGTACTCTATTCCAATTCCTTTGTTTTTTTCTATATTTGTACGCAACGGTTTTTCTTAATGTAGTACATTATGTATATTTAATGAACGATGTACATAGTGCCTCCTCACCGGCGGCGTCCCTCCCCACCGGCGGCGACCCTGCCCAGGTCGATATGCTTTGTCAAATTTTTTATGAGTGAATGATGTTTTGACATTAGAGAGAAAATATTAGAAAGAGGTTAGAGAGGGAAAATGTTTGTGTATTCTGTCTTTGTTTTTTGTTTTTCCAATATAGTGTTGTACTGTATAGTTTTGTTTTCCTAAGTTTTCAGTTCCTAAGCCTCTCTTTATCCTTAGCAACCGTTTCAGTTCCCCAAGTTTCAAGTGTCCTAACGGGTGTATCCGTAGGCCTTCTTCTCACATGCCCAAACCATCTTAGTTGATTCTCCATCATCTTGTCCACTATTGACAACACTATCCCACACACAAATGAATTTGAACTACACAAAATAAATAACACGACAACCAAAAAACTAAAGATGAAAGAAAACCAACTTAACCAAATAATTAAACACAAATTTTTGTTTGTGACGGACAATATCCGTCACAAGCTTGCGACGGGTACCACTTCCCCTCACAAATGACCCATTTAAGGGAAAAGGGGAAGCACATGGGGTGCCCCACATGTTCCCTCTACCCATTTTGTTAGAGGAAAAACCCGTCGCAAGGTCCGACCCGTCACAAGGGAGACCTACTGATAATTAAATGTCTCCCTTGTGTGTTCTTTCCAATGGATAAACACGGGCCTTCCACGCTCATCAGGCATCAGTTACTCAGTTGCCTTGCAAAACTCGGTAAGCAACTCGCTACTTCGTATTCATTAGATTGTAATTTACTCCGAAACAATTTGAGTATTTACGTTTGTTCTATACAGGTTTTCCGTTTTTTCAATTTTGAGGCTGTAATATTTTACTTCACATAGTTTAACTATATACTTCGTAGGATCTTATTAATGGAAAGTCACTTACCTTTCTCTTGATAGATGTGTGCTTACACATGAATACAATTCCCGTGTTTCCGCATAAGGTATGTCCTTAATTTTCAACACAATCAAACAACTTTATACTAGTGCTTTGTTTGGATAGAAGGATTTGGAAGGAAGGCAATTTCCCCGTGTTGCCGTTGCCCCGGTTCTCCGGCACAGCTATTTTGTGCGAATTTTTCAATTTTTTGTTCTGAAAGGAAGTGTCGAAGTGTAGTGAAGTGTCGGAGTAACATAACAATTTCCATTGTTTGGATAGCAAAATGGGGGTGGAGGTATTTGTGTGTGGGGGGTGGGGGGGAGGGGTAATGACGTAATGGATTCCTCCATTTCCCTCCTCCAAGCCAAAATGTTTCCCCTCCAAGGAGTGAAAAACTGAAAACTCTCACCCACCATTCCACCTCCCTTTCCCTTCCCACTTTCCCCTATTCCTTTCCCTTTCCCTCAATTTTTGGTATCCAAACAAAGCCTAATTGGATTAGTGATTGATATTTAGTATGGGTATAAAATTTAATTTTCATGAAAATCGAATAAAACACTTAGGGGCTTGTTTGGATAGGGAAATTTGGAGGATAAAGGAGAGGGGGAGGGATAGATAAAAAAATCCATTGCTTCGGTAACATCTGAAGGCATGAAGAAAATGGAGGGAGAGGGATTTGTAGGGATATATTTCCGCTTGTCCAAGGCAAATTAAAATCATTCCCATATGAACAATTTGGAGGGAGATTGTATCCAAACACTCATCTAGTCTTTACTCCGTTCCCCCCTTTTGTCTCTTCCTTCCCTCTATCCCCCTCACCTCCCTTTTCCTCCTACTTTGCTATCTGTTGAATTAGTGCTTCAATTTTTAAAATTATTTAAGTAGTTTGAATTTTATTAGTTTTTTAGGAATAAGTGTGTAGTTGTTCGTTTTAACTTTTAAGTATTAGTAGAGCCAAGTTTAGGGTAGTGGTGTAGTTGCATGATTTGTGGGTTTGTTACTATAATAATGGGTAAAAGTGTTAGGCCTTGTTTGGATAGGGGAATTTGGAAGGAAATGGAGAAAAGGATTTGGAGGGAGGCAATTTCTAGTGTTTGGATAGTAAAATGGGTGTGGAGAGATTTGCAGGTGAGGGAAAATGGATCCATCCGTGTTGGGATACAGTGTTTGTTCCTTTTTGCAAATTATCAATCAGTAAAATTATTCCAAACAAGGCAAATGAATTGGGCATTTTGACAGAAAGGGAGGGGAGCTACTTGTAGGGAAGATAATTTCGTTGTTTAGTTAGCAAAATGGAGATGTAGGGGAGGGAAATTGGATCCTTCAATTCCCTCATAGTCAAATTAATTCCCCGTCCCTGCATTTTGTATCCAAACAAAGGGCAAGAGAAAAAGTCCAGTAAAAATAATTACACACTTTAAGATCATAAATTCTGCTAGAAATTATCTGCATCACTTCATATTAAATCCTCAGACAAAAGAGATCCGAGCTTTTACTTGGATTAGACCCCCTGTTTTTGTTACATAACCAATTCTCTTGACTTGGTAAGGTCTTTGGCATTTCATTGCATGATAAATTACAAATTATATCTCTCTAGAGTTACAGAACACACTAATTTAAGAAATCTGTGCTTACCTAAAGCTAATCAGGCGAAACAATTGGACTGTATTCTCATCAATGAGGCTCCTGCGATGAGGTATGTTCTGTGAGTCTCATTAGTCATATCTACGAGACGTATCCATACCGCCATGACTTATGGAGAAGAACCCTGGCGTGGTCAATGTATGGTCGATCCTCTCCCGTGTGCTCTCGGCAGCGTTCCATTAGTTCTGGACACTCTGTAATTTCAACTTTCATCAGGGATTCGACTTCCTTAAGCTCTTTTGGTAGTCTTTTCAGAGCGCGACAATTCTCAATTCGAAGGTGTTGTAGGGCATTCAGGCTGCTTATCCACTCTGGTAATGATCCCAACGACTGGCACGCTGATATCCATAACAATTTGAGAGTTGTTACATGCTTGAGCCCCTCAGGAAGAGTCTCCATCTTTGGGATTTCTATGATGGTCAATTCACGTAGACATATCAGTTTTTTCCATGGGGAGAATGGGAATAATCTACAGAAACGGCCTGCAGCTTCTGAAATATCAAGTTCTTTGCAACTAGAAATTTTCAGTCTTTCTAGAGATGTGAGTTTCTTAAGGTCGGAAGCTAACGAGCTTAATGCATCGCACCTCTCAATCACAAGGTGTTTCAGAGAAGGCAGGCCTCCTAATCCATCTCTGATTACTTCAAAGCCCTTTAAGTCGGGGCAGGCCTTAATTTGCAAGCTTTTAGTTTGAATTTTGCTCTTGAGGCTAGATGCTTTTCTTGCACAATGATCGAGAAGCAATTGATTAACATTGCGCAGTTTAAGGTCTGTAACTTTAGGGAATGAAAGCAACGATCGAAGATTTGGGCAATTCCATACCCTTAATTTGGAAAGACAGGGAAAGGATCGAGTTTCGGTTTGGTGGATTGCTGCTACTTCTTTCCGCCATCCCTCTAGCTTGAAGAAATTGTGGAGGGTAAGTTCTTGTAGAGAAATGAAAACCTGGCGGTCTTCAACGACTTCTTCTCTCCCACATGTGGGGCTCTTAGACTCAAAGTACTGAACACTAGTCATGTGTCTCAGAGTGAGTTTTCTGAGATGTTGTAATTCACCAAATGGAGGTAGAACCTTGCATTCCCCACATCCCTCAATGCTGATAGTAACTAAATTTGGAAGAGAAGAATAGATCGTATCTACCTTTGCCCAGCTTGGAAAATGCCCCCCTTTGTAGCCTTCTATACAGAGGATTTTGAGATTTGAGTTTGGTTGGAGGCGTTCCAGGATCATCGCCTGGGCTGATGTTTCTTTTTCTGACAGTACTTCAATATCTGACGTTCTTTGTGCCCACCTAATCTTCACCTCATTTAGTTTGCTCGTGTGTTTCATCCAATCTCCTGCCAACTCAACCGCTTTAGCTTCCAGTATGTTTGTCAACCATTCTCCTGTCAACTCAATCGTGAGCCGTCCTCTCAACATTTTCAACCCACTTAGTGCCCTCAGTCCAACATAAGCACTCCGTTTGTAAGATCCCTTGTCAACTACAAACCGACTCAGCGTCTCTAGCTGAGTTAACTTCTCCAAACCAAGAGGCATGCAAGTCAAGCTATCACAATCATCAACCTCAAAACGTTTAAGGTTATTAAGTAGTCCAAAATCAATATCTAACCCTTTCAGCTTTGAGCATGAGTTAAGCTTGAGTGTTTGCAAATTGTACAGTCTTGTGAACGACTTTGGGAGAGTGACTAGTCCATCATTCTTTGAGAGATCCAAGTATCTCAGGTGAATCTGATCACCGATGGAAGCGGGCAGCTCTTCTATTCCAAGATCATGCAAGTCCAAGACCCTTAGCCTTCTGTAACTGGATGTCAACTGATTGCACACCAATGTATCCACCTTTATGTCACAGTCTGGCTCCTTGACAAAAATAAGTGTCCGCATTCTTGGACCTTTGAGCAAGGAAGATGAAAATTTTATTGTTGAATATCCTCTGCAGTTGATGGAGACATGTTTAGATTTTGGATCTGGAACCTGGATCACACAGGAATCTGCCATGTGTATGTTGGCGACCCCCACGGTCAGTTTAGATGCTATGCTGCACACTATGTGATGCATCTTACAGCTCAGAATGTTTCCCAGTTCATCATAGATCACATCCTCAAATAAGCATCGTCTTAACAACTCCAAGAAGTACTTCTCTCCAATTTCCTCCAGATTTTGGCCATCATGCTGGTTAGCACTACCTTCTTCTAGACTTTGGCCATCCTGTGTGCTGCCAACTTCTTCCTCAACACTTTGTCCATCGTGGGGACTGACAAATCCTTGGGCTATCCAGACACTAATCAGATCATGCTTGTTGAAAGTAAAGTGATTGGGAAACAAAGAGCAATATCCGAAACAAGCTCTCAGACGAGCTGGAAGGTCTGAGCAAGTGAGATGTAAGACGTGCTCCATGACGTTCTCTTGTTGATCTCGGATCAGTCTTAGCCCGTCCCTAAATAATGACCACTCGGCCTTAATACTACCATTCCTATTTCTACCATGAAGAAATCTTGCAGCAATTTTGATGGTAAGTGGAAGATGTCCGCAGATTTTAGCAATTTCCAACCCTATCTTCTTCATTTCATCAGCACTATGTTCACTTTGATCTAATGCAAGTGTTTTGAACAAAGTCCAAGAATATTCTTCTTTCAAACCCTGTAATATGTGAGCTTTAACCTTAAGAGTTTCACTATTTACTAGATCTGGTACTTCAGCTAACTGGGTAGTCACCAAAATCTGACTTCCTTTACCACCTGTAGCTAATAAGTCTGTCAAACTCTGCCATTTCTGGAGACAAACATCATCCAAGATGAGTAAGTAACGTTTCCCCTTAATTTCTTTCCTCAATCGCCGCTCATATATGTCAATTTCATTTTGACCTGTATTATTGTTAGGTGAAATTGTTGAAACACCAGAACTTCGACATCCCAATATATCTCGAATTGAATTCATGTTATTTTGATCAACCTGGCAATTGTGATAATGGGGTGATTTGGAATTGTCACTGTAGTTAGACCTCCTATTAGTACAAGACTCGACAATTTCGCGAATGATTTCAGTGTCATCAGTGATCTGTGAAACTGGAATCCACATTCTAAGGTCAAAATGACTCTTAACTTTGTCATCCTCATATATGTCCTTAGCCAGAGCCGACTTCCCAACTCCTGGTGGTCCAGACATATAGATGACTGGTACTTCACTCGTGTTGTCTTTAGGTGGCTGTAGCAACATGTTAACAATTTTCTTCTTGTCACTCTCCCTCCCGATAATGCTTTCTTTAGCTGTTCTGGTCCACTCAATTTGTTGGAATCTTCTTTCACCAGCTCGGTTTAGGTCGCCGAGTTCATTTGACAACTGCTTAACCATGTTTTCTATCTCGTCGCTTATTTTATTTATTCGTCGAGACATTTTTTTGGGAAAAACTAGTTGATTTGACGACGAAACAAAAAGGCTTACCTCTTGTGTGGATCTAGCCATGGCATGGGCCACTCGTTGCACCAAGTGGTTCTGATATTCCCTTCCATTTCCTCTCCTTTGGCCCCTACAAAGCCTAGTCCGCTGATCAAAGGTCAGTATTTGATCCATTACGTCATCAGCCTCATGAAGCAATGTTGAAATATTTTCGAGACGTCCACCCATCAAGTGCTCAGGTTGATCATGTGAAGTCACAAGACTCCCGAGCCCCTCTAGGTTTAACATCCCCACTAGGTCTCGCAGCCTATTAAGTGCCTTTTTAAATGGTAGCAATGCGACTTCCGGATCATCCAAGGTTCTCTTAAGGTTGTCCCATACTACCCATTCTGCTGCCATTGTTGGTTTAACTTGGGATCTTAGCTGATTATGCAGATTTTTATATTTGTAGGTAGAAGTCTCAAAGTAATGGAGTCCGTTTTTTTGGGATCACTAGAAGGTAGAGTTTTGATGGTAAGAGCCAGATAGCACGTAGTCATTTACTCATTGTCTCATTTGTATGATGCTTATACAACTCAGCATCATGATTAAAGCAACTAGCAAATCAAAATATTCGAGATGGATGGTCAATGCTAAATGATGATATGCCAGATAGGTGGCATATATATGTATTGCATAATATTATAATCCCTGCAGTAGAATGGTTCTAATGTTAATGCATCTATATTAGCACCTTGGTAATAATGCGCTAGTTATGCAGATTTTTTTTATATTGCAGTCTGACAGTTCATCCTTCTCTCGCTCTGATTGGGAGGTCGGAAGTGCAATAACAATAGTGCAAAATCATCCTTTTCAAGGTACTTCTTACCCATTGATTAACGAAATAAGGAGCTCCTTGTATGAAAGTGGTTTAATTATAAGAAATAAGAAGTTTCATATGTGATGATATGACGCTGAAAGAAATGCACAAAATATATATCGATATATCCACTACCTTAAAATAATCAACAACATAGCCCAAGTGTCTCAATGGCCCTCGCAAATTGTGGTGTGTCGAATGTACGCAACCTTACCCTTGTGTCAAACACGATACACAAAAAGGCTGAATCCGATTGACCCAAAGTATAGATTGCGTCAAGAATTGCATCCACTACCTTAGAATATCAAGAATAATGTCATTTTATATTGTAATTATTGAAGATAATCCTTGTATTATACACCCTTATATATATATTTATTAAAAATAAATGAGAAAATACACCAGTAAATTATGGTCGTATTATTATTATTATTATTATTATTATTATTATTATTATTATCAAATTGACGCTCTGAAAAGTTTGGGCCCTGTTCGGCTGGTGAGGTTGCAGGTTGTCTTAGACGAGCATGGTTCTTCTCAACAAACTGATTTATGTATTTCCTAGTTGGCTTACCTGTGGTCTTTTTTCACCCGTGACCTCTCAAATATTTCCGATTCAGTTGGATAAGGGGGAGTATGGATCCCTAAATATGACCTTTGGAATGTGCTTGATAATGTGATAGTCATCCCCTCCCTTGTCTTGTTTACCCTCCCTTCGAAGTCTTCCAATGAAATCAGGTGGCATGCCTTTGATATCCAACCTTTCAAGGCTTCGGACGAGTTTCAACCCCTCCGGCAGCCTCTTTAGGCCGCTGCAAGAGAATATCGACAGTCTTTTAAGACATGGCATCGCCCCGTCTTCCATCACCCAGCTCTCCAATTTTGGTAAACTAGCCAATTTTAGCTTCTCGAGTACAGGAAATGCCTCTTCGTAACAAATCCATTCAAACCCGACATACGAGTTCTTGAACAATTTTAGGACCTTTAGCTTTGCAAGTCTCCCCAAAAGAGCCATTGTCTCCGGTTTTTCAAGACCAGTGTAGTACAATTCTAGCTTTCCAAGGTTGGTAGGAAATTGAAGGCCTTGAAGATGTAACTTATCTGGACCTTTTCCCTTGAGCCTCAGCTTCTCCAAACTTTGTTTTGCCTTTAATGCATCTATAATGTTGATCTCGAACTCATACCAGGTTAAGGCCAGCGCATACAGACAACTATTATCCGCCAAAGCAGGGCAACCTTGGACCGCCTTGAGTTGAGCCATGGTCGATATCCCATGTACATATAGCTTGCTGAGGGCAGGGCTCAATTTGCTCAATTCTCTGGACATCCAGTTCCCTCCACCAATACCCCACAAGGTGACTAGATTTTTGAGTGTATGTAACTTCAAATTCTCAGTAGTGTTGCTCATTTTTTCCGGCAGGTACAGATGCCTAAGCCTATCCATCTTCCACAATACATTAGGGACTCGTATCTCAGTGTCGGATGAAACATCTCTATAATCTAGTGTTAATAAGTTACGCAGCTTGCCAATTGAGTCCGGGAGTATTTGTATATTTGTCCGTCTTATCCTTAGATACATCAAGTGGATTAAGTACTGTATCTCTATTGGCAAGGTTCCATTGGATGTTCTGATTCCAAAAATATCCAAGACCCTTAGCCATTTGTACGTTTTAAATACATTGTCCAACTCTAAGGATCTTTGCGTTACTTTGCCTGTATATTGTTCGGGGGTTGCACTGGTGCTAGATTGCTCGAATTGCATGAATAGAGAGAGAGATCGCAGATGCAAATTTTGAGCCGGAAGGATGCCGCTCTGGCTGGATGGACTATGATTCAAAATAAAAAAATATATGGAACATTAATAAAAATTAACTTCCTTGTTTGAAAAAAATAATAGATAGCTTTAATAAAACTTTATAATTTCAGAATAAGATATTGCATGATTTTCTAAATGTAAAGTTGCACTATTACCACTTCATAACCCATTTGGGTTGAGCAAGTTTAGATTCAGAAAAATGGATCAAAGCCGTAAAATAGAGTTTGAGGGGTTGAGGGGTAGTACAACACGGTTTCTTCTACTCCGTACAATATTTGAGAGTCATTTACCATTTATGACGTAGTTCTATTACGTTGTACTCGACTATAAAGATAGTGACGCTTATTTTATAGTGAGCAGCTGATTCTAGTAGATTCGACTAGTGGGTTTACTTTCGTCGGAGAGGATTTCGCCCTAAGTTTGACCCTGAATCTACTCTCATCTTATTATTGCTTGTTCCCGTCTCTTTCGTAGTTTATTTGTCGATGCAGTAATTTTCTAATAAATACTCATACATGGTGGATGAACATGGTAAAGACATGTGCCTTGGAAATTAGATAAAAAGCATTGTTCAAACGATATATCTTTTCGTTCTAATCATTTGTTAACCTTATTTTTATATGAAGTATTTTAGTTAAAGTTAAATAAATAATTTACACAGAGAGTAAATGCTAGTTGACAATCTATAAACATTGACAAAGTTACCACTTGGTTGGATTTGCTACTCCCTTCATTCCAATTATTTGTTTACTTTGATTGAAATACCCTCTCAAAGAATAAAAAAGGTAAATAAATAAATAGAATAATTGGAGTATATGTCAGTAATGTCGCGGGATTTTAAGAAGCCTAAATAACCTATCGAAATAAAGGAACTATAGTTTATTTGTACGTAAACACCGCTTGGTTGTAGTTTCTTGTCTCTCTTATTCATGATATTGTGATACGGAGTATATATATGTCTATACCGAATATTTTTTATATTTGTTTGACATGTTACGTATAATCGTTTGAAGCGAATTTTCTACTATCATGATGTAATGATTAGTTATATTTTACTTTTATCTTTTTACAAAATGATATTTATTTCGGTGAGTAGTTTTTCAGCCTTCATAATTTCTTACAGATAAATATTTTTCTGGGTGTCACTGTTCCACGATCTATAGTTTGAAAGGATGCATATTTCTCTTAATACAAAAGAAGTAATTATATGCAACAGATTGTGATATTGTATGTTGTGTTAATATACCTTATTTTAATTTTTGATATGTAATTTACAGAAACTGAAGTCATACCTAAGAAAGATAGCCTGTCGACGAGATTTTTCCCTACCGGCATGAAGCTCAATGGAAGCTACTGTGAGGAAGTTGAGTTCTCTGGCTTTCGATAAGGCAAGATCCCTCATAATACCATGAATTTGAATAGTTTTAACTTTACCAGAATAAGTTTTCCGGACTACTTGAACCATGGTGTGATCAATTAGCTCCTGTAGACACCTGCGTCCCGCGACTTCAAATGTTTCCTCATCATGGCACAAGTGCTCAATAAATCCTTCAGCAATCCACCTCCTGATCAATGTTCCTGCAGAGATGGTGGAATCTTCCGGGAAGAGACTTAAGTATAGCAAACATGGCTTTAGATAGTATGGCAGTTCACCATAGCTCAACCCCACGATTTTTCTCACTGGATCGTATATACTTGTGCCTGTTTCGTCCCGCCATTCGCGCGTACTGTTCTTTGTCTTAAGTTGCCTGCCCAATTCCACTATTGCTAATGGCAAACCATGGCACTTCCTCATTAAATTCATGCCCATACCGCGGTAGTCATCGCTCAATGCCTTGGGGGAATTGCTGGCTACCTTGCTTAATAGATTCCAGCTATCTTTATCGGTTAGGCATTGTGGTTGGTGGACGTACCAGTTGGCGTGGGCCGTGTTGCTTAGGGGACTTTGCCTGCTTGTGATGAGTATCATGTACGTGCGGGACTCAAAATTCGGTCCTTGAATTAAACGGATGAAGTTGTGGAGAGATTGTAAGTCCCACACGTCATCCAAGACCAGTAGACAAACCTTTTTATTCAATAGCCCGTTTAGCCGAGAGACCAATTTATTAGGCTCGTGTTCAAGCCCTTCATCATTACTAAGCCAACTAAAAAAGCTTCTCTGTTGCTTTTGAATTTGCTCGAGGATGTCGGTCAATATAGTCTGTGTGTTCCAGCCTTTAGAGACCGAGACCCACACTTGATGGTGAAAATGCCTCGTGGCGGCGCTATAAACGCTCCTGGCCAGAGTAGTTTTGCCAGAGCCGCCCATGCCAACAATGGCCAGCTTGCTACCATTGAAATTGGATTTACCAGTTAAAAGACCGACGATCTTTGTGATCTGATGGTCAATGCCGATGTCGAAGTCGCCCTTGGCAGGGCGATGATCCTGACGAGGCTGAGAGGCATACTCACGTGGCATCGCCCCTGAGCTGGACGCTTCAGCTTGTTCATCAAGCTTTCTTTTGATCTCTTTAGTTCGATCTATTAGCCCCCGCCAATTATTGGAGCCCCAGGATTGTAAAACACTGGACTTGGAAATTAAGAGGTCCACCTTGTCTTCAGCCTCATACGCTATACTTTGCATCTCTTCAACGCAGCTTTGAAAATCTGGCATCTTGCTCAACTCCTTTGTCCTACCTTCAGGGTCTATCATAAGCTTATTCACAGTCTTCAGCTCCGACAAAAGTGCACTGACTCCCGCTTTCTCTTTTGTTTTTAACTCGTGATTTATCTTGGATTCTATGTGTTGAGCGGCTAATGCGAATAATTCAATCATCTCTGTTTTTGAGTTGTGGGTACCAGCCTTTCTTACGATGATATATTGTCAATAGATCTGTTTGATTTTCATAATTAGCCCCTAAATATTGCCTGAATAGCATTTAAATACATTAATATAATATAAATGCCGTATATTTATTACTGTTCATGACTTGTTCTAAACTGGATTTTATGCGTGAATCCAAGTTAGTGTTTCTTTGTAAATTGCCAGGTATTTTAAGTATAGCTGAGATTTATTCAAAGTTGTGGTGACTGCCTGACTAGTGAGAGTTCAAGGTGTTATAATGTGATTCGGATGTGTGGTGTATATGCCCATTTAAATACTCCATATACGAATTTATGGTGTCATGAATACGTGAAGATTTAGTCTTGTATGTTTTACCCCTACGTGTTTTGCAGTGTTATAGGATTGAAGACAGAGCAAACCACGTAGGTCGGGCTTCTATGACACGGTGAGTGGGCGACATGTTCATTTAAATATTTTATAGAGTAGTTTTTTTGTTAGGTATTTAGGGAGTACAAGAATATTTAAAGACATTCGAGTGAAGGGGCATAATAGAATATATATATAAATATAATATATGGGCCTCTCAATTGTAAATCATTTGGGATGAGTTGACTGACGCAGAAATTAAAAGAGTCGTGCCCAGAAATACGCAGAAAACTACGACGGAGATTAGGGGGAGAGGGGACATAACTTCTTAAGCAACTGCTCCAATGCGCGCATTAATCTCCTTTTATGCACGCCCTGTTTCTAGAACAAGGATATCTGATTGAGATGGTTCATCTATCAATATACTCCGTACTTTTGTCCACCTATCTAGTCTTTTGTTTACCTACATCATAGCATGTCTCATTCATTTGTTTATCTTTCTATATTTGGAAGGTTCCAATAATTCTCCGGAGGGCTTTGGTATCGTTTGGTTTATTAAAAATAAACACAAGTTCTCATTGAAGAAGGGGCATTTTCCGTCTTCAATGAGACCAACTGATAAATAAAAAACACCCCTCTAGATAGCGGAAGAGAAATACCGATAATTGGGAAGAACGAAATATAGTCAGCAAGCTTAATAGTGCTGTAATTCACATACCGCAGTATGATGCTAGCAGCCTACCAGTGGTCCAGTAGCCAGTAGTTTACGAGATAATATCCAAATTCCGAAAGTTGGAGAAGTTTGAAGGGGTGGATTTTCGTGGTATTAGGACACCCATCAGGGCATCAGGCCATCACCACAAAGATCCGTCACCACCACAACACGGCAACACCAACACCCATCACCGTCAACTACCACCCTGTGACCCGTACCGCTGGTGACACCCCACCAGCCACCATGCCGGCAAGGCGGAGACCATAACTTCTATAATAAATAGAAGTTGGTACTCTTAAACTCTTATATCCTCCCTAAGTGACAACTTATTTGGCCATACGACCATTTGAGGATTAATTATGTGGCAAGAATTCCTCGTAACTCGTAATTATTGAACAATACTGCTATTATGAGGATTTTATTTGATTAACATTTGCAACAGTGACCTGAGCATTTTATATTTCAGACTGCTATTATGAGGATCAGATTGAATGAAATGAGGGACTTCTGTTTTCTTACAATTTACCCTGTATTTTTTTTTCAAATTCGACAACATACCTTCAGTTTTTCGAATACATACAAAATGCACTTAAATTCAATAAAATGTTCGATAAAAACCTTAAATGCATGAATTTTATACTTCTGAAATATTATATCTTAGCTGTTTTGATTGATTAGCTCATCAAAATCCTTATTTACTCTTCAATATACATTTTAGGAACTAATCTTTGAGTCTAGGGGTAAATTAAATATCTTTTAAAAATCGAGGGTATAGATTAGAATTCAAGAAAATACTGGGATACACCGTAGAAAATCCCTACTTTCTTTGAGAGGTGTGGAGTGGCTGATCTAATGAGGGAGGGGTGGATGAGGGCATTTCGGGGATTAGAGGGTGGTGTTTATTGTGGTGGGGTGGGGGTTTTGGAATGGGAATGTGGTTTAGATAGCACAGCAAATGCACGCTCCTACGGAGTAGGGACCATCGTTGACCTAGTTCCTAATAATCCATAAATCAACTAAATTCCTATTAGTGGATCTGGATCATGACAATAAACGAGGAAAATGCAAGAAACATGGTAGGAGTTGGCAATTGTGTTTGACTTGAGCGACTTACATTTAAAAACTCCACAATTCATCAGCTATATTTAGTGTAGTTGTGTGTATAGTGTATGCAGCATTTGGAGAGTGCCATGGGTATTGCGGTATCACGATCAAGTGCCAATGCGCCTAACTGTCAAGAGAGCGTCGGGGGTTGCCGAAGGTCATGTAAGTTTACTCTTCATGTCAATTATATGTTCTGCTCCGTATATTAGTGAGGAACCCGCATTTATAGTTAGGAGTCTAAAAATTTCAAGGCCCCTTGTTCCGACACTGAATTCTGTCATTTCCTTAAAAATCCTTCATACGAAATATATATAGTATATTTTTGTTGAATGTAACGATACTCATATATCGAAATGCTTATATGAGACACTTTGGTATAGCGTTTCGGCGTGCAAGAAGTCAAGTGGAAAATACGTTTAGGGATCTAGGAGAGTACTTACCGCTGTACAAAGCTGCCGTTAGAGGTGAATGGAGAAACGCTAGAAAGTTTTTCGACGAAGATCCTGAGGCCCTGACTGCCAAGATTACCATTGCCTCCGAAACTGCACTTCACATAGCAGTTGGGACCGGTAAAGCCATCAAGTTCGTCGAAAAGTTGGTTAGAGAAATGACCACCGAGAATTTGGCCCTGACGGACCTTCACGGTGAAACTGCACTTTCTATTGCGGCCGCAGTAGGAAACATTGAAGCTGCTAAGATACTTGTGAACAAGAATCCTGATTTACCAAATATTTCAGGCAAATATGTGTTTCCAATTCACAAGGCTGCACGTTTTGGTCATAAGGGTATGGTTTTGTACCTTATGGATGTCACAAGACACGACATTTTGACTAATCCTTTTGTAGGAGAAGTTGGAGGACGTCTTCTTATCGATGTCATTGCTGCCGACTTTTATGGTTAGTTCCTAGTTCCTCCATTTCACATTAACTGTTCATCTATTTCGTATTGTAGTTCAAACTACCTGTCTTTTTGGATTTGCCCCATATCTCAGTTAGCGTTATTTGTGAGTCCTAATTAAACCTCATCAACAGATGTTGCTCTTGATCTAGTAAATCGCTTTCCAGAGACTGCCACTGTGGAGCTCAACGGTTTAGGCTCCCCCTTATCGGTGCTTGCTAGGAAGTCAACTGCTTTCTCTAGTAGTCAAGCTGCTACACCTGCTACTTCCTGGAGCTATCCCTTGTTTACTGGTACGACGGTTACTTCAATTGTAGGACCAAAAAAACTATTTCAAGTTAGTGTTTGCTTGAAGAGTAGATAATGTGCATGCATTTTTATACTTCGTGACAAATTCACACAAACTTAGGCCTCCGGCCTCATGGTTATACTCGTACATTTCAACTTTGTGCTGGCTTGAAGAGTAGATAATGTACAAGCATTTTGATTTGTCGTTGTGAAATTACACAATACAAAAAATGAGGCTCAGGGATTTGAACTTTGGACCTCTGAGTCATTGAAACTATGATAACCTTTAAACCAAAAATTTAAGCCGTCGATTGTGGCTTAATCATTGATTTAATGTCAAAGTTATGTACTTATATTGTTTCGTGGGGCAGATTTATCACGTTTCAGAGAGGGAATGAAGAGAAAGGTGATAGAAAATCAAGCCCGTGAACTTGCTAGAGCGTTATGCAAGGAGATACTAGAGTTGGACGATTCCAGAGTATTTTCGTTGCTTCGGGGACCTCTACACGACGCTGCCAAGTTAGGGATTCCTGAGATCATAGAAGAAGTTGTGGAGGCATTCCCTCCGGCAATTTGGTTCACGGATGAGAATAACTATAACGTGTTTCAATTGGCTGTGCTGAATCGTCGTGAACATGTTTTCAATCTCATTTACCAAATGAGTAGTTTCAGGTTTCTAATAACAAGTTGCCATGATCAACAAGACAATAACATGCTACATTTAGTTGCCAGATTACCTCCTTCAGAAAGGATCCACCTTGTGTCTGGTCCTGCTTTTCTTATGCAACGGGAGATGCAATGGTTTGAGGTCAGTTTCTTCCTCGTCTTCTTCAAGCTTACAAGTTTTACATGCATCATCATGTTTCGTACCACATGCCAATCCACAACCCTTACATAGTTACATAACTGAAAAGATAGAGCGAATGTCTGCAGCGTCTTGTAGTAGAGCGCTGAAGAACTACTCGCCGCCAATGAAAGTCGATAACTGTGAATGCTACTCACCACTAGTGTTAATCGATAACGATAACCGAGACACCCTATAATGAGAATATATAAATATTGACCAAGATAGAGGAGGTATTTGAATACCAATTCTTGTTTAAGACCATCTTACCTTAATGACGACTCCCCACAACAGTATAAAATAGAGGGGAATTGAAAGGAGGTTGTGAGACGTCGTAAGTTAAGACGGTCTTAAGCAAGCTGATTGAATACATATGTTCAGGAAGTAAAAAGATTTGTGCAGCCGGCACAAAGAGTGGCAAAGAACAAAGACAACGAAACCCCAGATATGGTGTTCAGGAAGGAACATCAAGAATTGATGAAACAAGGGGTAAAATGGACAAAACAAACGACGACATCATCCACGGTATTTGCAACACTTATAGCGACCGTGGCGTTTACCGGTGGTATGCATGTTCCTGAAGGCATTACCAATGGTCCCCCGGTACTAATGTATAAATTGGCCTTGATTATATTTGTTACAGCGGATGCAATATCCCTTATTTTATCAGTTGTTTCTATCATAATCTTCTTGTCCATCATTATTTCACGCCACTCGGAAGTCAAATTCCTCTCTAGTTGTCCATGGTGGTTATATATCGGCTTAAGTATCCTACTCACTTCCATAACAACCATGCTGATCGCGTTTACTGTTGCCTTATTCGTTCTACTCAATCCTACCAATGCCAAACACCATATTCCGTGGGGTCTATGGGTAATCTCGTTCATGTTGTTAGTTGCTTTCACACCCCTGCTCCTCCCAGTTATATGGTTCATTAGTGAAAGAAAATTGTTCGGGAAGAAAAGCCCGGGTATACTTCATTAAGACTTTTCTTGTCCGATGAACAGAAAAAATGTACTCATACGGTTTCTTAAACTTTATCATCAATATACTCTCTGTTTCAGTCATTTGTATCATTGTTAAAATCTCCCTCAAGCAGAACCAAATAAACGACTCAGACGAAGGGACTTAGACAGTTGTGTCGTCCCGTCCCAATGGACCTAGACAGGACAGTTTGTTATCTCTTTCTTAGTCTGTACACTTTTCCTGCAATTTTACGCGACTGAGAGGCCGACATGCCAATGATCACATCAATCCGATAATCTGCGTTACATACAACAGAATCAGCACTTGCTATTCGTTGATTTATCCGTGAAATTAAACAAATTTACAGCTCGTAAATCTTCACGAGCTTGATCCGAATTAGATGCTTGATCACCTCTTAGACATAAACCAGAAAAGAAGAATATCAAAACTGGAATGAATCTCTACAAATAGTCAGTAAATCAAATGTGAACTGCAAACATCATAAGAATTTCATATCTCCAACTCTCCAAGTAGTCCACCCTTTTATTCCCAAAATTACATGACTACCATAACTTTATTTTTATTTTATTCTGTAGAGGTATAATTTTAAGTCAACCACAATGTCTTTTTTCATAAGAATGAATCAAAATGTTCAATATTTTCTCTTTCAAATGTGATGCCTAGAAGCAAAATAGTTCAGTGAACCCTGCGCGGTCATATTTTTGCTGTAACAGTAGACCGATGCAATTCTCGACGTAAATTTAATTTCTCATATGATTCTATTTGCCAGTTTTTCATAGTTATACATACATGAAAATTATCTTTACATTAACAAGTTGGCAAGGGAATCAAGTTTTGGAACAAATACTGGGATTGGAATTGGCTTATTCTAAACCTGATTCCAATTTAAAACATTAGTGATTTCAATTGAGTCTTATTCAAATTAGATAAGTACAACAAGCTGAAATCTATCCCTTTCACTTTGTATGGTATTTCATTAATGAAGAGTCAAGGGCGAGATCACCTAAGAGGGGGAGGGGGTGAATTAGGTGTCTATTTAAAATTTTAAGCTTAATTAAAGCTTCTTTAAAAATTCTATGATCACTAAGACACTACTTAGAAGAAATGAGAAGTTGACACTTCGAACTAGAAAGTTAGAAGTATTCAACAACGATTCAGCAAGTAAATGTCACAGTGGAATTCACAGTGAAATCTGAGTGTAGCGGAAATATTAAAAACGAAATAGACAAAACTCAAGGATGTTTTTTAAATTGGTTCGGTCACTACTCCGCGACCTACATCCAACGTTATCTTATTAAACATGTTTGATGTAAACTCATACAAACAAAGACCCCGAATAATAAAACAACTCCCCAACCTACTCCGGTTGCTATTTGCTCAATGCTACTCCGCACCAAGACTTATGCTCAAAGCTACTCCGCTAAGAGACTTCCCCAACTCTTTCGAGTTGCTATTGCTCAAGACTACTCCGCCAAGAGACTTCCCCAACTCTTACTCCGCCAAGAGACTTCCCCAACTCTTTCGAGTTGCTAGTTGCTCAAGATAACTCTATCTTAAGACTTGTTCTACTCGTTTGTTACAAGACTTGTGTTTCTCAAAATGTTCACAAAATGAACGGTGGAGAAAACGATTAAGTACTAACACGAGATCATCGAACACAATACATGCTTTGTTGCAACGAACTAGCTCTTTGTAAAAGACTTAAGAAAAATATTTTGCAAAACAATTAAGTATGAAATGTTAAATGATTTTTGCAAAGATAATTACTCAATAAAACTCAAAGTCTTTTAAGCTTGAAAATATTTTGTTGTTGCACCATTGTTCAAATGAAATAAGCATGGTATTTATAATGCAAAGTAGAGTATACCTTATACTAAAAATAGCACACTACAATGTAGTACAAGTGTTAAAAATATTAAAGAAATAAAGCTTGAACAACAATAAAGGTGGTTACTTGAGGCACATGAAAACCATGACCCCTTATGCAAGCAAAATGAATGCACAAGTAACTTAATTTTGCAACCACACTTTAGACAAATAAGGGTAGTTTTTTCAACAAGAAAGAGCATAAATGGTAGTGACCAAATATAGAAAAAGTAAACAACCCATTTTTGGCAAGTGTCTTTTTGTGCAAGCTACCTCTTCTCCAAGACAACCAAAGCTTTCTTTCATTTATAAAGATCAAACCAGAATATTTAGCAATGTAAAATGTTGATCAAAAGTTTGGAAAACTATTTTCAAGAGTTAAATATTTTCGAAATATTTAAGAGCAAGAAACCACAGTGACATGTCACTGTCAGTTTTGAAGTACTTAGCATGAATCGAGTTTAATGATCTCTTATACAACACTATGACTCTAACAATGACAATCTTCATCTCTTGATCTTCTTGTGCAACCTTGAACAATTACTTGAGCTTCTGTAGCTATAAGATTAAAACTTAAGAGGCACACATTATATTAACAATAAGATTAATTTGTCTTAAGGCATCATCAACCAATCTAATTTAGAAATGGTCTCAACAATTTCCCCCTTTGATGATGGCAAGACAAATAAAATTGAATGTGTTCTTCCCCCTCAATCTATGGTCAAGGTTCACAAGTCTAAACATATCACAAGTCAAAACATGATCAAGATAAGACGCATACATGATCAAGGTACTTTGGTCAAGTCTATACTAACTTAAATAGAATTTCAAATCGCTAAGCTAACATTTTTACGGTGAACGCAAGCCTAAGAGTCATTGGATCACACATGCACACAATTTTAACAACTTCCCCCTCTTGACATCATCAAGTAGGAAGAATAACATTGTAATGCAACAAAGTGACAAAGTTAGTTTACAAACCACATATTTCAAGAAAATTGAACAAATACTACCAAGTTCATGTAACAACATAACAAACATAAAGCCATGAGCAAAATAATATAAGACTTGGTTAGGCAAAAGGATAGGTTAAGAAGAGAGTAGGGCCGAGAGGTCTAGGACATGTCATCGTACTCATCAATCATCATATTAATTATCGGTTTTTCCCGGCTTTGGTAAGATCGGTAAAAATAGTCTTCAACTCCGTATTTTCTATCCGAACTTCCACTACTTCTTTGCTTTTCCCAACCTCACTCTTCTCTTTTAACGGATTTTTTTTGCTTTCGATTCATTTTTCTCACCTTCATTGAACAAATATTCATCATCAAAAAAATCATTCAACTCCTTGATTTGTTCCTCATTCAACTCGATTTTTCCCTTTCCTTTTTTTTTTTTTTTTTTTTTTTTTCAAATTCAACTTCTTTTTCCTTAATAATCTCCTTTTCTCCATCTCCTTTTTCGGTTATTGTTTCGGTTCCCTTCTCATTTTCCTCTTCGTTTTCTTCTTCTCCAAAACACTTTTTCATTTTCCTCAATTTCTTTCTCAATGTTCTCTACAATTTCATTGATAATCACACCACAACTTACATGTAGAGGGAGTCGTGGGCTTTGGTTTGAACGAATCCCGAATTTGTTTCACGGTTTTGAGTTGGGCTTTCTTGGGAGGCATTATTTCAAGTAGAAAGTTAAGTTTTATGGAAGGTATGAGGGAGGTTATATGAGGGATGGTTAAGACATGAAGAAGGAGGAAAGGTAATGTGATATTTTGGTGAGTTGTTTTGTTGGCTCTATGCATGTCACATTATTACACAAAGGTTAATACTTGTTAATTAACATTCAAACATGGTTAATAAAACACACTTAATCACATATGTACACATTAAAATGTATCAACCACTCTAATCAATCATTGAGGCAAATCGTCTACTCATAGAATTATGCGCAATCCAACAAACCAATTTCCAACCGAAGTTTTATGAATTGTTCTCTTTCAGCGGTTTTGTAAAAATATCGGCAATTTGATTTTCGGTTCTACAAAAGTTAAGACGGATTTGACCTTTTTCCACATGATCACGTAAAAAGTGATGTCTTATGTCAATGTGTTTAGTCCTTGAATGTTGTATCGGGTTCTTAGAAATGTTAATGGCACTTGTATTATCACAAAAAATAGGAGTGGAATCGAATACAATACCATAGTCTTTCAATTGTTGTCGAACCCATAGAATTTGTGCGCAACACAATGCGGCACTAATATACTCGCTTTCGGCGGTGGAAAGAGCGACGGTGTTTTGTTTCTTTGAATCCCATGAAATTAAACAAGGACCCAAGAAAGTTGCAATTCCGGACGTGCACTTTCTATCAACGATGCTTCCGGCGTAATCCGCATCCGAGTACCCTCATTCCTCTTGAATTGATTAAGTTCCTCTTGCATCTCTATCACCCAATTTGCATCTTCAAGGGCCATGGTGATATTTGTCGGTTCGGTTTGTGAGACGAACGCATGAAATGCAAAGAAATCATTGAGGGATGCTCTTGTCTTTCTTCCCTAGTTCAGGTCACTGGTTAAGTTTGAGAGGAGGTGAGATGATTGGTGCTTCCACTTTCTAGGTACGATTTGTGAGCTTGAGGCATTTTCGGGTTCTGATGTCACAGTGGGTTCCACAGCGACATCTGGTTTATTTGGTGAGTTTGAATGGGGGTTCGTTTCTGGTTGTTCATTCATTTCATGTGGTTCCCCATTCCCCCTGGATGTACTAGCCTCATTTTGGTCAGAAAGTGGATTCATTCCCCCTGAATTTTGACCTGTCTCTCCATTCAACAGTGGATTCAACTGTGAAATGGTCTCTTCATCGGTATGTACTCCATCCATGTCATGTCGAATCATTCCAAGCTCAAAGTCCTCATCTTCATCATCCTCTTCCTGTTCATTAGAATGAAAAAGATTAGACTCATCAAAAATGACATGTACAATTTCTTCCTTTTTCATAGTTCGTTTATTGTACACTTTATAAGCCTTGCTATGATCCGAATATCCAACAAAAACGGCCTCATCACTACGAGCATCAAATTTACCCAAATTATCCTTTCCATTGTTGTGAACAAAGCATTTCAAATAGAATAAATTAGGCTTTCTTCCTTTAAGCAATTCGTAGGGAGTTTTATTAAGCATTTTTCGGATCATAACACGCTTATAAATGTGGCATGATGTGTTGACGGCTTCGGCCCAAAAATTCTTTGGCACTTTACTACTAATGAGCATAGTCCTAGCCATGTTTTCAAGAGTGCGATTCATACGCTCCACAACTCCATTTTGTTGAGGTGTAGCAAGCGCGGAAAAGTTATGGCTAATACCATGTTCATCACAATAAGCTTCGAATGATGAATTTTCAAATTCGATTCCATGGTCGGATCTCAACGAAATGAGCTTTTTATCAAATTTGTTTTCAACCTTTTTCAACCAAATTAAGAATTCATCAAACGCTTCATCTTTACTACTCAAGAAAAGTAGCCAAACATAACGTGAAAAATCATCAACAATCACACACAAAAAACGACTACCACCTCTACTTCTTATACGCATAGGACCGCACAAATCAATATGAAGAAGTTCAAGAGGTTTTGAAGTACTAACAAACTTTTTGGATTTAAAGGAGGATTGAACTTGTTTTCCTTTAGCACAATCTTCACACAATTTATTAAGGTCGAATTTCATGTTAGGAATGTCATTTACTAGATCGAGTTTTCTAAGGGTGTTCAATGTTCTAGCGTTTACATGTCCTAATCTTTTATGCCAAAAGCCATGAGTCGTTCTTTAAAGCGCTCATACAAGATAATGTTTGACTTGGCAAGGCACACAGATTAGTCAAGTATACGACTCTAACACGTTTTCCTTCCAAAATAACTTCCCTTGTATTTTCATCTAGTACACGACACTCACTAGCACAATACTCAACAATATTACCATTATCGCACAATTGAGATATGCTAAGAAGATTATGCTTCAAACCTTTGACAAGCAACACTTTGTCGACACAATGTGACGATGACTTACCAACCTTACCGATTGCAACAATTTCACCTTTCTTATTATCGCCAAATGTCACGGTGCCACCTTTGTAGGCTTGTAGTGAGAGAAATTGGCTTTCACTTCCCGTCATATGACGAGAACATCCACTATCCAAGTACCAATTGTTGCGGCCTCTCGCTAATGCCTATAAGAAATCAAACTTTTAGTTTAGGAACCCAAATGAATTTGGGCCCCTTTTTGTGAATCACATCATTAATCAAGTCTTTTCGGATCCACATCTTTTTAACCACTTTGATGTTCTTATTAATATTCCATCTCTTAGCACAACCATTAAACACATGACCGGTCTTGCCACAATAATTGCAAATTATATACTCGGGAAGGCCAGCGTACTTTCTTCTTCTAAAATCAGTTTTGCTTGGGTCTTGGTTTCGAACGCAACAATGAATGTTGTTGTGCTTGAAACCGAGTCCAACTTTCTTTTCAGCATTTTTAGATTGACTTGTAAGAAAGTCTAAAACAGTTTGGCTTCCTTCCCATTTCTTGTAAAATTCTTTTGCAACCACTAACTCTTTATTCAATTTTTCAACTTTAGCAAGAAGGTCAAGATTTAGATGTCCTACTCTGTCAAAAGCATCTTTAGCATGATTATTCTCATCAACCAACATTTCATAGACTTCTTCAAGACTCTTAACATGATTCTGACATGAGGTGAGGTTTTTTAACAGAGAGTCACGTTCATTAATTAAGTTATCAACTTGTTGAATTAATGACTCATTTTTAGTTTGAATATAAGATGTCACAGTGGAATTCACTGTGACATTAGACATATTAACCTCTTTAACAAGACTCGCATTTTCATTCTTTAATCTTTTGACTTCCTTTTTAAGAGAAGGTATGATGTTACTCTGCTCTAATTCATCTAGACACTCTTTTAGACAAACATTTTCTTCAGCTATGTCCTCAATTTGAGTTTGCATAGCGTCAAGTTTTTCATTCTTTTCACGACATTTGTCAAGTAGATCATCAAGCATCAAACATACCTTTTCTTTGGAGAAGGATCTAACCTTTGTCTTGAGATTATTTACCTCATCATCGGAATCATGGTCAGAATCATCGGAATGTGCCATAAGACATTTTGCGGACACTCTCTTTGAAGACTCGGGAACATCAAGTTTTAGACGAGTTGTCATGCAAACTTTGGCATCCAATTCTTCCCCGGAAGACTCTTCTTCCTCGGAATCAGACATACCCCAGATTGCAGACATGACTTTTTGTTTGTATTCTTTCTTTGCAAAATCACGTTTATCCTTGGATTTGAATTCATTCCATTTAGGACAATCTTTGATAAGATGACCTTTCTCACCACATTTGAAACAAACAACGGATGAAAATGCTCTCTTCTTTTGAAAAGCTTTCTTTCTAAAATGGTTGAACTTCTTAGGAACATGACTATTGATCATATCCGCCATATTAAGAGAGTACATGGCTTGCTCATCGTCTCCATCATTTTCCTCATCACTTGAGGTTGATTTGAGTGCGAGACCTTGATGAGCGGTTTGTCGCGTACCGCTCAAGCAAAAACAATTTATAAAACCCAACTAATGCGATAGCGGAAGTCGGGGTCGAACCACAAGGATGGAGGGGTCAACTACAAGTTTGAATGAATCCTATTCTAGCCTAATAAGAGATTGATTGGAAGATTAACTAAAAACTAGAAAATGCAAGTAATCGCTAAATGATAAGGTAAAGACAATTAAGGGGAAACTAAGGTAAATGGTTCACCTTAGGGGGATTAATGGGTTAGTCTAGTAATTAGCAAATGGGTAATAAATTCGAGTACGATTAATTGCTAATGTCTCAACAATTAATAATCATCAACAAAGCCATCGCATTTGTCTCAAATCACCCATATAAACACTAGTCTAATCATCTCTACCACCGTCGCTTAAAAGATAATCAAACGATACTTGATAAAATGGGCAACTTTCGTTTACACATTTCATCAAACACCTAGTGTGCATATGGGTAATACCCAAATAATTACCACAAATATACTAATTACCCAACTAATTATCCCACATAATTCTCCCTTAGGCTTCCCCTAAACCCTAGAGGGAATCTACTCACTCATGCTAAGGGAAATCAAACAACTAAAGGCAATGAATAATGAAATGAACATCATGCTAAGGAAATGAATAATTATAACAATCAAATGATAAACAATAAACTAGAAATGAAAATAAATTGCATAAATAACAAAAAGATGAGAAATTTATACCAACAAAGCTTGTATTAATGAATAGAGGGAATGTCTTCACCCAAAAAATTCAATACAAACCCAAACTATGATAGTTCTCCTAATAAAGACTAGATCTACAAACTTGAATTTGAGAAATTAAACTTAATTAGGGAACGATTAAGAGAGTAATTAATGAGTAATAGAGGTTACAAATTATATAGGGTTTTGTGCTAAGAGATAATGAAAAGCTGCTTACAAAATATTAGGGGAAGGGTATATATAGGTATCTCGAAAATTAAGAAAGAAAATAGAAGAATTGACGAATTTGCGGTGTTGTGTTCCTGGCCGGTCGACCGGTCGCCGGTCGTCTGGCCGGCCGGGAGCACATCAGTAGCTTCCCTCATTACGCCTTCAAAAATTCTTCTAAGTATGGGAAATGTGTTCCCAGCCAGGTGACCAGCCGCCGGCCTCCCACCGGCCTGGAGCACGAATTACGCCCCAAGTAGTTACTGATGTAGTGCAGGCCGGGTGACCGACCGGCCGCCGGGTGACCGGCCGGCACTAATTGGGCATTTCTTCTCTTTCTCTTCTTCTTTCATTTGTGAGTGTGTAGGCTGTGCCGGGTGGCCGGCCGCCGGTCAGAGGACCGACCTGCGCCACCTGAAGGCTCCTTTCCTCATTCTTCTTCTCATCTTCGAATCCCGACTCATGCAAGACCTTTATGCTCCGATTTCTTCATTTCCGCCTTAATTCCTACAAATTAAGATCGACATTCATAGCACGGGAAATCGGGAAGCAAAATGCAATCAAGGGCACGCAAATCCGTGTAACGGACCAAAATGGGGACGAAAATGAGAGGAAAAATGTGACTAATTAAATGCTTATCAAAATTCCCCACACTTAAGACTTACTCGTCCTCGAGTAAGTAAACAAGATTCGAGACCCATAAGTACCCTTATTCAACACTACACTAATCCTAAGGCTACTACCTAAACTACTAATAATATCCGACGGTAGGCAATTAACGGGCCTCCTCCGTCCCTTCAACTCACAACGAGATACTCATGAGGTAGAGTACCTCCTGGCAAGGCAAGTAGGGGCTTGCTCAAAATCGCGACGCATCCAAATGAAAAACACGTAAGAACACGACAAAGATGCATCTAACAAAAGAAAAATCACATGCCTCATCCATGTGACGGAAATATCTAAAAGGAAAACCGTCTAAATAATGCATGATCCTTATAAGCCATTAATATCATAAAGCATGGAAAAATATTCGCCTCCTAGCGGTGCAAGTCTAATGATAATTTTGAACCCCGTCTACTATTTGCTTGGTCAAAAGCGATAAAATGGAAGATGGAAATGAAATCCTCGTGACGTTATTAAGCACAATAGCATATGGAATTCACGTTTCTCAAATAAATGAGACACAAGGGTCGTCCCGTCTCACTATGCAACACAAAGGTGAATGATCCAAGAAAGATTAAAGGAAAAGGATATTTAAGTCTAATTGCTTGCAAGATTTTCATTTCAACACTTTGCTTTCTTTTTTTCTTTTTCTTTCTTTTTGATTTGCATTTTGGTTTGCAATTTTTGGCATGAAAGCACACGGTTTCAGTCAAGGACATGCGGTCGGAACCAACAATAGGGGTATCCCCACCGTAGTGGCCTCGAAAGGGACCCTAGATAAGGGTCCACTAGAATCCCTAGAAGTTTCGTTTTGCATTTCCTCGACGAAAACAAGAAAAGATGATAATTGACTCAATATTTTTAGCTCGTTTGATTTGTTTCCTCTTTTAAGTAAGAGTGGAAGAACATTGGATCAAGAGTGGTTGCATAGCAAGAACGGTCACCTAAGAATCCTTTCTACCATCGGGATATTCACATCAATTGAGGTTGTCGAGGTGGAATAAGCGCAAACTCGTGACTCAGCATTAGTAGACGGGTCAGAACTCACTAGAAATGCACAACCCAGGGCGTCTAAAATTCCACGATTAAGATGAACACTTTATGAATAAAAAAGTAGCAAAAATGGACTATGCACATTCAACAAGTTTTCCAAAAAGACAATTAATAAAACATTTTTTCTAAATGCAACTATATGCCATGATGCAATCTAGCATATATACAACTTAAATGCACATGCTCTAACCGACTATATGACACATAAGCTAATGCAATCTCCTAACAGCACACAAGTGGCACACACGCCAATCAACAAAATTCACACCATCGTCATCAACACATCCCGTCCTCAAGTAAGAAGGAAAGGAGATAAGGGAGAAAAGAAATAGGAAAGATCTCACCAAAGCGTCTTCATTTTCCCTTTTTCGTGCCTCTTATGATGTGGGGCGCACCTATGGATGGAGATAAAAAGAAACACACGACAATATATACAAAATAAACTATATACAAACTAATCTAAACATATATTTTTTGGAAAATTTTCAAAATTTTCGATTTTTAGGCATTTTTCATTTTTTTTCAAAAATCAATGATATATACAAAAGGAATAAAATCCTCCCTACACTTAAGTCTTACTCGTCCCCGAGTAAGTGACTCAAATATGAAAGGAGGGGAAAAAAGAAAAGGAAAACAAAACAATTTTTTGGGTTTTTTTTTTTTTTTTTTTGGGAATTCCCTCCCCACACTTAGTATTTACATGGTGTGAGGGGTGAATTCAAAACAAATAACATGTTTTTGGGTTTTTAAATATTTTGAAAAATAAAAACTTGTTTTTGGGATTTTTGATTTTTGATGAATATTCACAATATGAACAATATATACAAGAGGGTTAGTTATGCAAATGAACAATCTATATGAAATGCATGAACTAAATAATATTCCTAAAACTAAATGCAAAATGATATAATACAAGTGCATGATCTAAGTAAATGCAAACTAAACTATATGCTAATCTAGAGTCTCGTTGTGGTGGTAAGGTGCATAAATGCAAGCCCCTCATGGGGGTACCTCCCATAAGAAAGTCTAGTGTGCCATATCGGAGTCTCGTCGTGGCGGTAAAGTGCATAAATGCACGCCCCTCATGGGGGTACCAACCACGGGAAAGTCTAAAAATGACACCTAATAAAATGCAACTACGCTATATGGATGCAAGGCTAAACATGTGACGATATTTTACAAAATTAAATTCTAATGCAAGCCTAAATGGATGCAACTAAATGGATAACTAAACTAAGATATAATACAAGTATCTAAATGCATGCAAAAATATAAACATGATGAAGATTTGGATTAAAAGGGATCATACTCATGGGTGTACCGCCTCAGGAGTATCCAGTGAAGTCAGAGGATGTAGTATCCAAATGGCCACTACCGGCCTCAGTATAGGTCTCATCTACACCTCTGGCTCCCAAACCAGAGCCGCCACCCTCCACAATCTCGAACCGGGGACCCATCCTATCAAACCATTCGGCATTCTGAGCCGCAGTCTTGGGGTCCACCTCCTCCTCATCAACTACCGGCTGAGCAAAAACCGGTGCAGAATAGTAGTCATGCTGAACATTAAAATCTCCGAACACCCTAGAACCCTGGTCATACCCGCCCTCTGGCCACATGAAATAGGACGGATGTGGGCCAACTGGCTCCCTATACCCCTCCCTACACCAATTATCGTAAGAAGGGTATTGGCCAAGAGCCAAGTCATAATACATCATATCCATCCTCTGCGACAAAAGAGCTCTCTCCCTAGCTTCCTCCTCTCGCCACTTAGCCGCCGCCTCTCTATCCTTAGCCGCTGCCTCGAAGGCCAAATTCATATCGGCCATGAACTGAATCAAAGAAGGATCCAAAGGTGGGTAACTAGGAGTGGTGGAAGTGGATGCCTCGGGTTGGGATGAATTAGGCCAAGGACGCCATTGTTGTTGATGAAAAAAGGGGTTCGCATAAGGCATGGTAGTGGAAGTGGGGCCTTACTGCTCTCTCCTGTAGGTAGTGACGGGGGCAGTGGGATCTCGCCTGAATGCGGTAATTGGAGCTAATTGATCTTCCGGGTTATCCTGAGGTGGTGGTGGAGGGTTCTCCTCCTCTAGGGGAAGGAGATAGTGCGCACTATCGGGAACAACTTTCATTGCCGCACTATTCGGGAGGGGAATAGAATTGACCCCTCGAATCCTCCAATACATCTTCCCGTCCTCAACTCGCTTCACTACCCACTCAAGCTTCGACGTAATGTAATCCTCCGTCAACAAAGAACATCCCCCCAAACACCTCAAATTTCGCTCATCTAGAGCATTCTTACAAAGAGCATGGGCAATCTTGGTAACAATTCCCCCAACATGGATACCGGTAAGGCTAAATGGATCATTGGAAATTTTCTGGAAGTGTAGAGCGACATGGTGACCAATGTTGACCCCAAATTTACTCGGCTTTTGAAACAAATAAACCGCCAAAATCGAGAGCTCATCGGCCTGAAAATTATGACACTCCTCCCGCCCAAACAAAGACCAACCCATAAAGCGATGCCAAATTCGAATAGGGGCATTGTGACAAGCATTGGCTGGTTTTTTAGCCCCCTTCTCAACCTCCATCCCCGAGATTGCAGTCCACACATCATTCAAATTAAAGGTTTCGGGGACTTTATAAGACTTATGAAATTTAACCCCCAAAACCTTACAAAATTTCTCCAGGGAAAGGTTAAATGCAGTATTGAGAAGGCAAAAAGAAACTATTTTGACCATGCCCGTGTTCCGATCTTTCTCATGACTAAAGGAACTTAAAAACTCCCATGTAAGACGGGGGTAAGTACGGAAGTGTTGACCGTAAAGTTCCCCCATCCCTAAACCTTTAAAAAGCTCAAGGGTGACCGTATCAAGGCCGAAATTTCGCATAATATTCCTACAAATGAAGCGGGAATGGGGAAGGTTTCGGCGTTTTAGACATTGAAACTTACCTCTCGCTAACGAAGACGATATCGGGAAAATCGTCATCCGGACCCATTCCCGCCGTTACTTGCTGAAGTCTAGCCTCCAATTCCGCCTCAAGCTGAGCCCTTGTTCTTTTCCTTGGTGGTTGAGCCATGGTGATTTTTTTTGAAATAGTCAATTGAAAGAGGGAAAAAATTAGGGAAAAATTGGGGTTTTTGATGTGGGGGATGATTTTGTGTGATGTAGTGGGTTAATTGTTGGGTTGATTGCTGGATTGGTAGAGTTTTGTGGTGATTTTATGGAGTTTTTGTGGAGTTTGGGAATTTTTGTGGGGTTTTTGAAGGTAGAAAGGGAAAGAAAGAGGAAGAAACAAAGAAGAATGAATGAAAAAGAAAGAGCCTCACGAGTGAAATAAGCTCTCGGGGTGAAGTCTGGGCCGGTCTGGGCATCGGCCGCCGGTCGACCGGCCTGGAACCAAAGTCAAAATTTTTGATTTTTGGCTTTTGAGAAATTCGCGTGTTCAGGTGTTCCCAGTCGGCATAGGCACCGGCCGCCGGTCTACCGGCTGGGAACACGCCTAAAAAAAATCAAGTTCAAATGCTCAGTTATTTGGTGCTCTGGGCCGGTTGTCAGACCGGCCGCCGGTCCACCGGCCTAGAACTCAAGTCAAAATCTTCCAAAAATCCATCTTCTATGAATATGTGTTCCAGGCCGGTCGGCACACCGGCCGCCGGCTGCCCGGCCTGGAATACCTGCACTTCAATCTTCACTTTTCAATAGTTTGCTACTGGAGTGCTCTGGGCCGGTCGGCACACCGGCCGCCGGTCCACCGGCCTAGAACACTTCTCCCTTATTCCCTTCATCTTCAAATTCACAACAAAACTTTCCTAAGTCACCAACAATCTCGACCCAACCAACATATTCCCAATGAGACGGTTTCGATCCAAACCCGACTACCATTGTTTCAAACCTACCTAAGACTTCTTCCAAAGACGAAATACCCGAGTACACAATACCAAATCTTCACAACTACTCCTAAAATGCATGCTATATACAAAAAATTAGTGGTTGTTGAGGGACTCCACCAAACCTATCAATGCACAAGAACTTACAAACAAGACTACTCCTCGGGAAGTGGATCCCCAAGGAAAAGTACTTCAACCGTTCCTTTCTCATCTCCATCAAAGTATTTTTCTCATCTCCATCAAAGTATTTCTTCACTCTATGCCCATTTACTTTGAAATTACCACCCTCTTCACTCCAAAGTTCGAAAGCTCCATGAGGTGATATGTCAATGACTTTGAAGGGACCCGACCATCTCGACCGTAGCTTCCCCGGAAACAACTTGACCCTAGAATTATAGAGTAAGACTTGATCACCCACTTTTACATCTTTATCAACCAATTTGGCGTCATGCCATTTCTTTGTTTGCTCTTTGTAAATCTTTGAGCTCTCGTAGGCATCAACTCTTAGTTCTTCAAGTTCACTCATTTGGAGAAAACGTAGCTCTTCGGCCATATCAATGTCAAAGTTTATTTCCTTTAAGTCCCACCATGCCTTGTGCTCCAACTCGATTGGCAAGTGACAAGCTTTGCCATAGACAAGCTTGTAGGGAGTTGTGCCGAGGGGAGTTTTGAAGGCGGTGCGAAGGGCCCATAGAACATCGGGGAGCTTTTGGGACCAATCTTTTCTACCCTTGCTTGTGGTCTTCTCCAAGACGGCTTTTATTTGACGGTTTGAGACCTCTACTTGCCCACTTGTTTGAGGGTGGTAGGCAAGAGCGGTCTTGTGAGTGACACCATGAGAAGAGAGCAAGATCTTGAAAGTGC